>PITA01002840.1:41157-131883 GCA_004023965.1 Spilogale gracilis | reverse complement strand
GACCTTCCAGACCAGAACACCATGTACAAAGGGGTCCCAAAGGAAGCGGGTGGGACACGTCTCCCCATTCTTCACCCCTCATCGCTTAGAGGGGACTTGGTGAGGTGCCGCATAGGAAGAGAGGCCTGAGGGACCCCCACCCCCGAGCCTGAGATGGTCAAAGAGAGACTGCATCCAAATGCTGGGCCAGGGACCTGGGAGGGTTTCTGGATCAGGTGGGGCTGGGGTGGGGGGAGCTGGCAGGGGGTCATCCTGGGTCCTATCCGAAGAGGTTGGAGATAGATGTGGAATTCCTAGGGCTGAGCAAGCAGTGGCGAGTGACCCCCAGGAGGAGAGGAGCCTCCCCCAAGGTCAAAGTTGAGAGGAACCTGCAGCAGTGGGCAAATTCATGGAGTCCACAACGCCATCCCCTGATGGAAAAGGGGAAGCTTGAAATATCTGCTGCTGGAGCCCTGGAGGCCAGCCAGCATGGCGGCAGCTCTGGAGAGACCTTTCCTCTCTCTTGGCCGCCTCTGCCCAGTCCCCTCAGCCCCACCTGCAGGGAAGGGAAGGAGGAATGAAAAAGGAGCCCCCACCCCACCTTCCACCATCCTCCCTGCAGGGAAGAAGCAGGGGAGAAGGTCTAAACCCAAACCAAATTGGCAGTTCCCCTGGCTATCTTGACTGGACATTGAAAATTTTAGCGGAGACCATGTTCGTGACTGAAAATGGCAGAGAACGGTCACCTAAAAACTGTCGAGATAACAGGGCTCCATTCTATGTACTCTCCATTGTCCAGGGGCCTGGCAGAGGGACAAGAGGAAGCGGAGAGAGGGAGAGAGAGAGACAGAGACAGAGAGGGAAGCTGACAAGGCCACACCCGGAACTAGCACAGGGTTGCTTCTCTCACATTCTATTGACCAAAGACAGAGCCCTGGCCAACCCATATTTGAAGGAGAAAGGGGACTAGGGAAGCGGGGTCAAAGCCACATGGAAAAGGGTGTGGGAACAGTAGGAAATGGAGAATTGAGTCCACTTTCATAACCAGTCTACCAAAAAGGCCTTACTTCGGCTGGGAAATGGAGGTCAGGTGCATGTCCAGAGAGAACCCTGTGTGGGCCTGCATTACTGTCTCTGCCACACCTGCCCCCTCCCTTGCTGGTGCCAATGTAGGCACATGGCTCTGTGCTCCCTGCCCAGCCAGGGGCTTAGCGAGAGCCTCTCTTCTCAGGCCTAGAGGTCCTGACTCCTCATCTGTGCAACCACTCACTTCTGCTCCCAGGAACTCCATTTTGTCATCTGTAAAATGGGGACATAACAATCATAATTGCCTCCCCTTGACATAGTGGTGTCTTCAGTTCATGAAAGCCCCAGAGTTTGCAAAGTACAGGACAGCACTGTGCCCTCAAAAGCATTAGGTAACTAGAGGACACAAGAAATCAAGACACGTGCAGAGCTGGGAAGATTTGTTCACAGGGGCCAGGGGAGCGATCAGAGGAGCTGCTGCAGAGCAGGTTTCTGCAGCCACCTGAGAGGTGATGAGCAGAACCAGAATAGACCCAGGAGACAGGGAAAGGCATGGAAGGGAGGAGGAATAGCACATGCAAAGGTATAGAGGCTGGAATACACGTGGTATGTTAAAAGGTCCCATGCCCTACTATTTAAAGCAGAAATTCCCAAAGGGTGTGATATTGGCTGGGCCAGGGACTGACGCACACTTACATGCTTGTTCCTTGGCAGGATAGGCTTGAAAAGAGGGGAGGGGGGAAGAAGAATGAGAGATTGAAAACAGATTATTGGGGAGAAAAGTATTTCAAGCTCGAGACAACTGTCTCTGCAGCCTCTGGCTCCCATCCCACCCATTCCCCAGCCCTGACACAAGGCTGGCTGGAGGAAGGTGTTTCTCCTGGGATTGTTTAAGCTGAGGGCCCGGTTGGCAGGAGGCTAAAGCCTACCCTATTCCTGCCTGGGTGCCAAACTCTGCATGAAGTTTAAATATGCCCAGAGCTTGACAGCATGCCTTAAGCCACATGAAACGCTCCTCAAGCTATTTTCTGTTATTGTTCCTAGTTCCCAGGTGGGTAAACTGAGGCTTAGAGAGGTTAACTGGCTTACCCACAGCCATAAACCCAGCCAAGGGTGAATCTGACCAATTCCATTGCCTTAGGCTGGGCCTGGGGTATAGATAGTGCAGGGAGATGTTTAGAACAGGGAAGAGGAGTGTTCCAGGGGGTATAGGGTATAGAGTGTAAGGCAGTAATGTGCAGTAAGTCTTTGACTCAAAAGGCAGATTTGGGGGCTGTTTGTTACAGCAGCATGACTTAGCCTATCCTGACTGTACAAGTCATGAGAACCTAAGTTACATGTCCTAAAAAGGTTAGGGCTTCCCCATCTTCCTCTCAGAAGCAGCACTTTTTTAAAAAAAACTATAATTTTTGGGGTGCCTCGGTGGCTCAGTTGGTTAAGTGACTGCCTTTGGCACAGGTCATGATCCCGGAGACCCGGGATCGAGCCCCACATCGGGCTCCCTGCTCGGCAGGAAGCCTGCTTTTCCCACTCTCACTCCCCTCAGCTTGTGTTCCCTCTCTAGCTGTGTTTCTCTCTGTCAAGTAAATAAATAAAATAAAATAAAAAAAAGAAGCTCAGATTCTGTTCCCACTAAATACAGACTTCTCATTCCCCACCCCCAGCCCCAGACTACCACCCTTCTACGTTCTGTCTCTATGAATCTGACTGTTCTAGGTACCGCACGGAAGTGTAATCACACAGCATCGGTCCTCTTGTGGCCGGCTTCTTTCACTCAGCGTAACATCCTCATGGTTCATCCATGTTGTAGCCTGGCTCAGAATGTCCTTCCTTTTTAAGGCCAAGTACTATCTCATTGCACATACAGACTGCTCTCTGCTTATCCATTCATCCATCCGTGGACACTTGGGCTCCTTTCACCTTTCGGCCGTTGGGAATAATGCTATAAATATGTGTGCACGGGTATCTGGGACAGCAATTTAAAGCAAGTTGTTGGGGGCGTATGAACAGTGACCCAGAAGCCAGGGGACTCGAGGACTCCAGGCTCCACCACTAACTTGCTGTGTCACTTTGGACACATAGCTTTCTGCACCTGATTCAAACTTCCTCACTTCGCTGCCTACCTCACGGTAGCGTGCTAAGCCTCAGTGAGATGGTACAGTGCGGATGCTCTCTGTGAAGGGAAGCCACGAGGGACTGCTCTTGCCGTTACTCAGTGGGGGGAGGGCAATGATTTCCCAAAGACATGAATCACTCCTGGTGGAATTCCAGGCATCAGGAGATGCAGTTCTGGGCAACCGAGACCAGATTCCACGCAGAGCCATGACCCTGACCCTGATTCTGAGAGGGAGCCACACCCTCTCTCCTTGGCCGCTGGCTGCTGTGAGGAAGGAGTCCATGAGTGTCGTATTATATGGCCCACAGGGTAGAGCCCACAGTCCCAGTGCCCCACATGATTGTTAAGGAGGCTCAGAAAGGGTGATATACTTATCCAGGGCCACACAGCCAGAGAGCAGTGGAAGCCAGACTAGAACTGGAAGCTCCCGACTGCCAGCCCTGCAGCACACTGTCTCCCATGTGGTTCTGGTTCTAGGAAGAGGTATAGGAACTGGACTCCGGACGAGCAACTGGGGCAGGTGAAGAAGGGGACCCAAAGGGCTTCAAGGGGAAGGTGGAACTTTCTTCTCTCATGTTTCATGGAGATTGACCTAAGAACCTTTCAACTTATAGCCCCCTCTATACTTTGCAAAACCCCGAGACCACTAGTGTTATAATAATTGCTACATTACCTGAACCCTTCCTAAGCCCCAGGCTTAGAGCTGAGCATGTCACATGCCTGGTCTGCTTTCATCCCCCCTAGGAGCTACAAACCAGCATCATACCATTCAAAAGCCCCCAAACCTTAATTCAACCACATTCTCAAGGTCATAAAGTGCAAAGAGGCCAGAGCTGGCTTTGAACCCAGGGCAGGGCGCCTGTGGACTCTGTGTACCGAAGCGCAAGAACTGACTGCTTCAACTGAATCCAGTCCCAGCTGGGAGGTGGAGGCAGCAGGGCCTGACTATGCCCATTGCTCAGGTGGGAACACAGAGGCTTGGAGCAGATGAGCAGCACATGGGCAACAGGTGGACTCAGGGCTGGGCCAGGGCAGGCTTCTGTCCAGTGTGTCTGCTCTGCAGAAAAGAAAGCTCTTCCAGAAAAGACCTGGCCCCACCAAACCTCAGCAGGTTGGGGAGAGGGCAGTGGCAGAATGTGGTCTCCTCCACCCAGCGGCAACTGTGTCCGCCAGACACAAGGAGCGCTAACTGGGCTCGCGGTCTCCAGCTGGACACCTTACCTTGATGATTTTATTCCATCTTCACCCATGCTAAAGGAATCTACTTTCCTCCTCCACGCTTAAATTCAGGGAGGGGAGCTCACTCCTCCAATGGACCAGGCTAGAAAGTTGTGGAACTGAGATGCTAACTTCAAGCCCCTTCATCCATTCTGCAAGTTCCCCTCCTCAAGCTGAGACCCCAGAAGCAGCCTGAGCAATCCCTGCTCGGCCCCCAAGGCCCGAGGCTCTGGAGATGCCATTTGCCAAGGGTCCCCAAATACATGGTTCTCGGAAACCCACGTTCTTCAAGTGGATTCAACAGCCTCCCCGGTTCTCTGTTGCCCACAGGATGATCCACAGGATGATCCACAGGGTGTGGGCCAGAGGGCTGAGCCAACAGAGGCGCCATCGACCCTGCTGAGAGCACATCAGCCCAGACAGACTTGGCTATCTACAGAAGCCTTCCCCTCCTCTTAGCACAGCCTGGGAGGAAGGCTGTGTCTCCTAGGCACCATCTTTCTGGGGCTGGATCCAACTCCAGTCCAGAACCCACTACCCGCTCTTTCCTGCCTCCACCATTCTCTCTAGAGCCTTGCCTCTGTTCTAGTATGGGGTGGGCAATGTGCCCAAGGAGCCTCTTCCCCAGCCCAGGGGCTAAGCCATTCAAGCTTCTCCAGTCCCCTTCTCTAGTTTTCAGGGACAAGCATGTGTATTGGCTGGGTTAAGTCACGTCAGCTGCTGTAACAAATACCTCTAAGGTTTCAGCAGCTTTCTGCCACAAACGTCGGATTTTTTCTCCGGTACTGGTATGAGATGTCTTGGCAGGAGGACTGCACTCTCTGCCGCGATTTAGGAACCGAGACTCTTCCTGTCTTGTGACTCTGCCTTCCTTCTCCTCAGAGTCCTCTCCCTTCAGCAGGCAGCTGGTGAAAGAGAGCAAGGATCATAGGCCAGACCTGAAAACAACGCATTTGTTTTTGCTCTATCCCATTGGCCAGACTCAGTCACATGACCACACCTAAGCACAAAGGAGGCTAGGGATTGTAGCCTCACTGTGTGTCCAGAAAGAAGATGGCTATTGGTGAGCACTCTTGGGCTTCCCTGAGAATGTAACCCTGTTCTTGCTGAGGACACACAAGGTCTGCTGGGGTTTCTGAGCAGAGCTTGCCTCAAGTTTAAGAAACCACGTAGGGAGAAGTTCTTCCATTCTTCCCCTTTAGGTGGTTATGTGAGGATATATCTGAAACTTCGGCAGCCATGTTGAGACCATGAGGCACCAAGCCTGAACGCTAAAGCCAACACACGAGGATCCTGGACCTGCGGTATGCGTCTTGGACGCCGTCACTCAGCCTCTGGACCAACCAACCCCCGAACAACCCAATCCACAGATCTCTTGACCCCAGAGGTCCTTACAGTTGAAGTCAGGAGTATCAGGGTGGGCCTTCTGTCACCTGTAGCCTAAAATCTACCTGACCTATACTCAGGAGTTTTGCTGAAAACACCTAAGCCATTCCATACGGTGTTGTGCTTATTTGGGGGAAGGGATGGGGAAGGTATAGGTTGAAGCACAAAATGAACAACTACTACGTGCCAGGCCCTTGACATATGCCGTCCACACTGCCTGGATTCCAGTCATTACTCTGTCACCTCACCAGCCGTGAACTCAGGCAAGTCACTCAACCCAACCTCCCTGTGCCACAGTTTCTCCATCACTAACATTGGAGTGCTTATAAATACTCACCTACTCAGTAGAGGAGAAAATGTCCAATTCCAGTCAGGAGTTTAGCATGTTATCAGTGAACATGAGCTAAAAAATATCCTGACCAGACCCTGGGAGGTGTGAGGAATATAAACCCCACTGGAGAGATGGGGAATCTGAAGTTCAAGGAAGTGAAGCCCAAGGGCACACAAATAAGAAGCAGCAGAAGCTGGATCAGCACCCAGGTCTAGCTGAGCACCTACTATGTGCCCAGCATTGTGGCAGATGTTACTTTCATTGGCCTGTTGGATGTGCATGGGCGCCCCACACAGGAGATGGTGCTCTTGTTGCTACAACTATTTATTCCTACGGGACACAACAGAAAACCATGGATCAAGGAGGTGAGGAAACTTGCCTTCAAGCAGGATCAAGAGGTCAGCATTTGAATCTAGGCCTGGGCCCAAGCCTTTCTGCTTTCTGCTATTTATAAGCCTCCCTCACAGGAACCCGCAGACTATGACGGTGGTGCCTCCGGCATCAGAGGAATATTATGATTGGCCCCCAGGGCTGTTCAGGGTCTCCTGAACTCCTTCCCCAAAGCTGGCTGCCAGTTCAGCCTGTCTCCAAGGTTGTCCTGGAGATGGTTGCAGGAAAATAACCGGGATCTGGAGTAGAAGAGCCCAGAAGAAGGAAAGTTTGACTCATTTTATAAAAGCAGAACTTTTTTGAGCTGATCCATAACAGAGTAGGCTGTCGTGGGAGGGGATGAGTTCTTCAGTCCTGGGAGAGTACAAGCAAAGACTGGTGGCCAGTCTTCTTCTGTGAAGAAGTTTGTAGAGGTAACGCCTGCTTGGAAAGTGATACTGGATTCAAAGAGCTTTCAGTTTTGAAAACCTACGATGGTGAGGTTCTCAGGTTCCGATCTAGGATTGCACAATACACATAATCTAGGACTCTAGGATTGTATACATTTTCCCCTTTGTGTTTCCTGTAATGGTTGGGCTATGGATCAGCTACTGACTCAGGAAAGGGATCTTTCAGTGAAAGCAGAGCGTCGCTTTTAAGGTTTCAAAGCCTTTGGGACTGGTGGCTGTTCCATCGGTCTGGATCCTGGGGTGAGGCGCCACGCAGCCGGGCTGCCCAGGCCTGAGGGGACACGCAGCACAGATAACTAAGAAACAAGCTTTGGGGGTAGTTGTTACTGCGCCGTGACCTAGCTCGCCCCGACGGATACACATCTCCTCTCTCCCACTTCTCCTCCTCCCAAATAAGAAAGCTGGGAGAGGAGCCAGAGAAGAAGATACAAGTGAATATTTTTTTAATTTTGTGGGTCAGCATGACCCCAGACAGCTCTGGGGAATCCAAAAGTAGAATAAGGAAGGCATTGAAAGATGAAATGGTCATGTGGTGTGGGTCTAAGCCACGGGGCCCAAGACACCCTCGCACAGAGACACAGCCACGGGGGAAAATGCCCACACTCCCTTCCTCCGTCCCTCCCTCCTTCCTCCCTTCCCTTTTCCTTCCTCTGTTCTTTCTCTATCTCATTTCTTTTTCTTTTGCACTTTGTATTTATAAAATATTTCAAACATATAGAAAAGCATAGAAAACACCCATTTGCTATTTGCCCCTCCCCTAGATTTAATGACTGTTAACATTTTACTATATTTGTTTCATATTTTTTTGATACCAGCATTTTTAAAGTAAATAATATTCATCATGATATTTCCTCTTTAAAATCTTGAAGGGCAGAGATTTTTGTCTCCTCTATTCGTTGCTTTATCAATCACTGCCTGGTTGTTGGTAGGTCTTCAATAAATAGCTGTTGAATGAATGGATCTTATTTAATTAATCCTCATGCAAGTAGTTATTACTATCATCCCCATTTCTGGAAGAGGAAATAGGCACAGAGAGGCAAAGTAATGCATCCAAGGACACACAGCTAGGAGGCGGTGAAAGGGGGACGTGAGCTCAGGCAGGCTGAGTCCAGAGCCCAGGAATTTCCTGCACGAGAGCTCTCAGGGGGGCTTCCTCTAGTGGGATGTTCCTTCGCCCTCTCTGTCCACCTGTCCCATCTAACCACCATCCCCAGAGGAGACCAGGAGGGGAGAGGGGGGTGCACACACCAGCCAGAAGCAGGTTGTCCCCACCCGGGCACCTGGGTGGTCTCGGCAAGAGCTGGAGCCCTCACTCTCGCCCAGGGGTGGAGATGGAATGCTCTTTCCCAGATGAGTGACCTTTGGGGTTTGTTATGAGTAGAGATTCTTTCTGGGGAACGTGATGGCTGATGCTGGGAGCCTGGGTCCCCAGACTTAACCCACAGGAATGTGGGGCGGAACCTCCAGGCCTCTGCCCTGCAGGCCAGCTTTCCGGGCGCCTTGGGCTAGCCAGAGAAGGGCGGTCCCAGGCAGTTCTCCAGGTTGCTGGGCCTTCTGGGGAGGTAGATTGGGACCTTTGAGTCCTAGGCTGGGAGGCAGCTCCTCAGGGTAAAAAGAGGCCCAGGTTTCCAAACCTAAGAATCCTGGGGTCTGCCTCTTCCTAGTCATGTGACCCGGGACAGGCGCCCTGCCTGGAGAAAGCTTGATTTTCACATCTATCAAATGGAGCTAATTATGATCCCAACTCACAGCAGAGCTGGGACTAGGATAAGGCAAGCCGGTGCCCAGGACGGGACATTTAAGGAGGCGCTGGCTCTGAGGCAGGAGAGATTCCATGCCTCATAAATTAGGTGTCCCCGTCATCTCGCTGCCAGCCCTAGTCCCAGCCCTTCCTCTCACGGCTGTCGTGGGAAAGAAATGAGCTGCTCTGTGCAGAGCACGCGAGCACTATGCTTTGCACACGCCTCGGGCTCACTCTTTGAGAAATGCTGCTGCTTGTCAGTCTTACGGACTGTGCTTCAGGGGGCTGGGCCCCTTCCCAGCCACAGCCCCGTTTCCCAGCTCTCTGCATGGCCGTCATCTCCGCCCACCTGTGCATATGGCATGGTTTTCAGGATTTATCCCCCTTCTCCAGGTATTTAATTGCTGTGACTTTTTTTTCTTGTCTTATGGCTCCTGCCCCACGATGATAGCTAATATTTACCACGTGCTTCGCATGTACCCGACCCTGTGCTAGGTGTGTGCACACCACTTCTCTCCTAATCTTTTTTTTTCCATTTGAGAGAGAGAAAATGAGAGAGAAAGCACAAGCAGGGAGAGGGAGAAGCAGGCTCCCTGAGGAGCAGGGAGTCTGACATGGGGCTCAATCCCAGACCCCAGGATCATGAGCCAAGCCTAAGGCAGATGCCCAACCTAGGCGCCCCTCTCTCCTAATCTTTACCATGACCCCGTGAGGTAAGAACTATCAGATGCCCATTTTGCAGATGAAGGAGCCGAGTCACTGGAAAGTGAAGTAACTTGTCCTGGGATGGACTGTGGGGAGGGCTGGAGCTCGGACTAGGCCAAGGCGGTCTAACCACATGGCCTGCGTGATGGAGCCCAGACATGGGCCCTTCCACCTTTCACCAGCCTGGGCCCCACGAGGTGCAGACACATGACTCAAGCCAGGGACCCCCATGCCCGCTGGGGGAGACTGACCTCCCCGAGCTAAGTCAGACACCAGGCACCTGAGGACAGAGGGATGGCTCAAATGCCTTCTGGGCCTCACCAGGCCACAGCGGGCAGTTTCTGAGCTCTTCCCAGACCAGGCAATGGCTTCGGCCTTCAGGCTGCAGAATTAATGAATGGAGTTCACAGGTATAGAGCCTTCGCCCTGAGCCAGCACCCTGCTCCATTCCCCACAACCAAGACCCTGACCAGTCCTCACAACATCCCTCTCATTCATGATTGCCTCATTCATGATTGTCTATGAATAAGGGAGACCTCCAGGTACCTGGCCGAGGACACAGCTCACGTACATGGCGGGTCCAAGAGTGAACGCCCATGTGTCTGAATTCCAGGTGGGCTGGGGGGTGAAGACTTGGCTACTGAGAGCCTTGCCCCCAGGCGTACTTTCTGGGCCTCGTCCAGCTGCTGGCAGCCACTGTGAACAAAGTGGGGTTAAGCCCGAGAGTAGTTCATCACTGGAGCAAGGGCTGAGGCTGGGCTGCGGAGAAGAAGACGCGTTCCTAGGCTGCAAGGACTCCCAGCCTCGCCACTCCTCACCCCAGCCCTGGGTCCCAAAGGTACGCACACATTGCTTTGGATGAAATAAAACACAGGGAAGGTAAGGTTTGATCTGGGCAAGATAACTCATGGCCAGTAACAATGCTAAGGTTTGATGTTTGTACTGATATGTCCCCCCCCCCCCCGCCCCCGGCATCCTAACACTTTCCTTGGTAATTCACCTTTGATCCCAGCCATCCAAGTGGGCATCCCACATGGTCACATGCAAACTCTGCCCGGGACTGGCCCAGGGTTCACACCCGTGGGACAGTCTGAACATTTTTCTGGCATTCTGGGCTGTTGGCAGAGATCCCTCAGTCCTCCCCGCTGCCGTTCACCTCACTCCCATACCCCAGCCCTGCATACTGCAGTCTGCTAGTCCACAGGTCAGAGAGCAGCGGCACAGTGGCCTGGGCCTGTCTCTTTGCCTCTCCACAGGCGAGTCCCTCTGCCTAGAGTGTCCTCCCACCCCTAAGATGCTTCTGGATCTTCTCAGGCCAGGCTGGGCACAGCTCTGAACTTCCAGGCCAGAGGATTGCTGTGCAATTTAACACCACACTGACGACGGGGAGCTTAGCGGTTACAAATGCAGGCTCTGAACTTCAGCATGGGTTCAGACCTGGCTTTGCCACTTCCCCTCTGTGGGCCCATGGGCAGGCCACTCTGAGCCTCTGTTTGCTTCTCCGAACACAGAAAGAATGACACGACCCACTCCATCCGGGTGCTGAGTTGCTGGGAGGGTGTCACGAACGAGGAGCGCTGGGTTCAGGGCCTGCTGCCTCCCAGCGCTCAGAAAGGATGGGGTGTTTGTTTACTGGTTCTGCAGCCCAGTGGGTGCTGGCCTCCGTGCAGGGTGCGGGGGTGGAGGGGTGACTGGGCTCCTGCGACCCCTCCTCCCACAGAGACCCTGGAGAGGCAGATGTTCACCCCTTCATGCCCACTGTGACTATGGTAAGGAGGTCTATCCCTCCCCACCCCACCCTACCCCTTGACCTCTCAACCCCACAAAGACTCACCTTGACCTTGAGGCTCCCTAGGGCAGGAACTAAATCAGATTTCTCTCCAAATCCTCAGCTCCTGCTCATGGTGGGGACACTCAGCAGATACTTAAGCTGAAAAGATTTCTGTAACAAACATAGCATCCAGGGTGTAACTGGAGCTCACTCTATCAGCATCTCTGTGAAGTGTGCACTGTTATCGTCACCCCCATTTTACATATGGGGAAACTGAGGCACAGAAAAGTTGAACAAACTCTCCAGAGTGATACAGCCAGTGAGGGCCAAGGTCAGGATTTGAACCCAGGCAGCCTGGCCCCAGAGTCCACGGGCCATGTGCTTCTCTTAAATTGATGCCATTTTCCAGGGGTATCCAGCGCAGGAAGCTGGACCAGGAGGACCCAAGGCTGGCCTGAAGGCCTCACCCCCCTCTACCAGTCCCCATTCTCTGGGAGGCCCTCAGCTTTCCCCCCTCAGGTGGGCCGTGAGGAAAACGGGGCCTCACTTGCAGCCTTTGATGTCGCCTGCCCAGCCAAGCCCGCACTCTGAGGCCTGGGGTGCCTCGGGGGATCCCAGCCCAGCAGCTGGGCTGGCCTCAGGGCTAGTGTTGCCGTAAACACCCCAGCGAGCCAGCCCCACGTGGCTAGTCCGTGGGCTGCTGGCCTCAGGGCCCGAGGTTTGGCTGACCCTGTGAGGTTTCCTTTCCTACGGCCACATCCACCCCCTCTGCCTGGCCGGGCTTCCAGTAATGAAGTGTTTACTCTGGGGCTGCTGGGGCTGGAGGGATGGGGCACTGGGGGCCTCCCTGTCCCACTTCCCGCACTGGGCTCCTGGCAGCTGATCCAGATGCCCCTCACTGCTGCCCGGGCAGCCCCAGTGCCCCTCCAGTGTCCGAGGGGGCGGGTCTTGGGATCCTGAGAGTGGGAGCTGTGCCCAGAGGCAGCTCATCCCTTCTGAGGGGTTGCGGGGTTAGAGAAATAGCTTTTCTTGGAGACAGAGCCAGGCAGCTTGAGCGTGGAAAAGCAAGTCTCAGCTGTGGCTCCAGCCTCCTCCCCACCCAAAGACAGCGCTGCGACCTCAGGGGAAGGACTGCTCAGGCTGAGCTACCATCCTGAGTGCAGCCCTGCCCCAGCCTGGAAGTCTCAGGACAACTCTGCTTGGAAACCGAGGCCCAGAGAGGTGGAGTGACTCACCCAAGGTCACACAGCGAGTGACAGAGCCAGGACATGACTGGGTCTCTCCTTTCTTTCTGAATCAGGTCTATCTTATTGTCTGAATCCCAAGAGGCAATATGGCGCAGTGGTAGGGCCCTGGGGTCTACCGGGGGTTGAAGAGGACCCAGAGCCCCAGCTGAGGGCCCCCGCTCTCTGCTTCTTACCAAACCATTTAAACCATTTTCCTTGGGTCTCTTTTAAATATTAGAGTTTCGTATGGAAGTTTGTCCTGAACAGGGGTCTGCTATCTTGAGAGGGGGGCTCTGGGGTGACAAGGAGCTAGGAGTGGGGCTCCCCTTCTTCTATCTGGGGACCCTGGACCCAAACTGATGACCAGCTGGTGACTCATTCCCTTCTTAGAACATCCTTCTGTCCTGTGACTACAAGTCCTATTGGGGCGGCCCCTACCAGGGTCCTCCTAACCAATGCCCTCCCCACCCCCAGCACACACAGGGACTGGGGACAATTAACTTGTGCCTCAGACCAAGCCAGATGTTCACTCGGGTATTGGTTTTGCTAACCACGTGTGACTCAAGGGCTCCCTCAGAGCTGGAAGGCTGCCAAGAGGTCACCGAGGGCCACCCTGTCATGTTGCAGTAGGGGAACTGAGGCCCAGAGAAAGCAGGTGACTTCCCTAAAGCCACTCTGGGTCAGGCATCAGAATGCCAGCTTCCTTCCTCCTCTCTACCCCTGGGATTTTCTACATCTCTGGTTGTCCCTGGAGATCCAAGGCCTCTGTCCCTACTCCTACCCCCAGCTACAAATATCCTCCCAACTGACACAGGGCCCTCCACGTGACCAGGCCTCTTCAGCTTTATCTCAGTCTGCCCCGCACTTGGCTCTCCAGGCTTTGGCCAGACTCAGCTACCACAGCCCCCCGAATGGCTTCTGCTCACATGCTATCCCCAGGCCTTTGTTCTGCCATCCTCTGTTTTAATTGTCTTTTTGCCTAAACAACTCCTACTCTTGCTTCAAAAGTCAGCTCAGAGGTCATCTCCTCCAGGAAGACTCCAGACTGCCCCCTCCCGGACTGGGTCAGAGGTCTTCTTCTCTCATTGCTTTCCCACTGACTGTGCTGTAATCACACTTGTCTCTCCTCTCCCCTCTAATCTGTGAGCTCATTGGGCAGAGACCTTATTTTAATTCTTGTGTACTTGTAGGGCATGGCCACTCCATTTAGTGTTTGTTGAGTGAATGCATGGGTGGATAGATATACAGATGGATGGGTGGAAGGATAGATGGATGGATGGGTGGATGGATGGGTAGATGGAGTTACAGCTGAATGGATGAATGGACAAGAAAGTGGACCAATGGTTAAAAAGATAGATTGAGGGACAGATAGCTGGATGGATTAGGTATGGATATAGACAGGTAATGGCACCTGTTGGGACTCAGACAGTGAGAGGTAAGTCTCTGGAGACTGGATATCCCCACTGACAGAGGGGCTCTTGGATGGGGAGGGGATAACCTAACCTATAATCTGCCTCCTCCAAGAGACGTCTGGCCAAGAGCAAAACTAGCTCTCCCCTGACACCCAGTCCCTCAGGAGCAACAACTCGCTCCCAGTCCAGGGGGTCTCCTGAACTCTGGTAATTAGTCGGATATCAATGAATATATAGGAGCCCCCTTGGCCTCCTGACATTCTGGAACTCTGTATTCCTGAAGGCCCTCCATCCATGCTTCCCCTGGGCCAGAGCTGCCACTTCATGCTTCTGAGCATCAAAATCAGATTCCTAGAGCCAAGAGGTTGTAGAAAATATGGAGTTCTCCCCCTCCCATTTAACAGATGAGGAAGGTGAGGCCAGCAAGGCCAAGGAACTGGCCTAAGAACGTAAGCTATAGAGCTGGGATTAAAGCTTTGGTCCCCCAGTTCGTTCATTCATTCATTCATGCACGCACCAAAGATGTATCGAGCACCTAATGTGTCCCAGGTTCAGCGCCTTCTCCTTGGCATACTAAGTCTATAAATAAACCCTCAGGCCAATTTCCAAAGCCCTTTCTGTTTCCCATCATGACTTCCTACCAGCTCCCCAGCAGGCTTATCAGAGCTTCACCAGCTCTACACTTGTCCACCCCTGGGCCAAGCCGTTCACCCAGCAAGTGAGGACCAGTTCATTGCCAGGGCCCCCAGCTCCCAGAGCTATGAGATGCTGTGTGCAGAGGTGATCACATGTGTGTGCTGAGGGCTCCACGTTCCAACCCCCCTTGGGGGGAGGACTATGTCGCTCCTTACACGCACAACCTGGCCAGCGCAGACTGGGGCCAACTTTTAAACTGTCCGAGCCCACAGCTGTCCTAGGAGTGAGAGAAGGAGCTCAGAGTGGCTGATCATCTGGGATCTCAGGGTCAGGGACAGACCTCTGAACTCCTGCCCCGACTAGGGAATATGTGGAAGAAGGGGCCAGGGAGGGGTCCCAGGGGGCTGGCTAATTGCAGACCGGTGCCACAGGCAGCCAGCAGGGGCTCCATCAGCTCCTCCCAGGGTGGCCATCGGCAAGGACAGCGTGGAAAGCAGCTGTCCTGCAGAAATGGGGCCTCATGTTCCGGGGCAGGGGCCTGGACCTGGGCAGGCCATGGCCATTCACTGGGCCCATCCTGTGGGCCTTCCTGATGGAGGTGACCCCACTGAAGACATGGAACACCTTAGTATCTGAGGCCCAACTGAGGTCCAGATGCATAGAACAGACAAACTTTGGGGAACAAACCAATGAACTCGAGAAGCAAAGAAGAATGTGGAAGAACAACAGAACCCAATGCTGCTCCTAGGATAAAATTCGTACAACACAGACTAGGTCAACGAAGCACGAGCAGAAGCGCTAGGCATCGCCTCTGGGCCGAGGCAGTGAAGGCCCAGTGTGTCTTCTCCCCCTCTCTTCTCCAAGGTGACCTTCGGTGATTCCCAAATGGAAACACGCATACAGAACAGCGGGTGGGCCTCCTTAAAACAGAGATTCTGCTTCTGGGTGAGGCCTGGGATTCCACATTTGACACAAGCTCCTGGGGGGTGCCGACACCCCAGCGCACACGTGAGGATCAGAGGACCAGCTCCAAGATGGAGAATACCTGCCTACCTATGGGACTCTTCGGGGGCAAAGATAAAGCTTCTGTTGGGTCAAGCCACTGAGATTTGGGGATCTGTGACTTCAGCATAGCCTTATGTACCCCAGTTAACACATTAGGAGGGGGGATTATCATTGAGTCAGGCAACCAGTATTCACCGAGTTGCTGCCATGAACTCATTTTGGGTCAGGAAGCACTCACTCCCCCGGCGGCGCGGTGCACCAGGTGGGGGGCACCGGAGAGGGGTAGCCCCTTCCGTGCTGCTCCCTTGGGCCATCTAGGAGCATCTCTTACCACAACCTAATCCCAGCACTGTGAGTCATGGCAGAGCCAGGATTTGAAGCCAGGATCTTTGGACTTAGGAGCCCGTGTTTTATTCCAGTAATGCAAAGAGCAGCCGGGCGTGTTCTGGGGCCTCGTTTGGGGGAGATCTTCAGCCGCCGCCAAGAGACTCATGGGTTCTCTGGACTGTCACACCCATCTAGTGCCAAACTTGGCAGTCTGGGGGGCCTGCCCCACGTATAAGCAGTCAGCAAAGTGGCAGTTCCCCCTGCAGGCTTTCGACACTCGGAACTGGGTATGGAAGGCTCATTTCTGCCACCTCCATCACCAAGCGCCCCGATGCCAGCCTGCGTGCTTCCAGAAGGAACCAGGTCCCAGGACCTCCCACCGTCCACATGCTGCCGCCCTCGGCTATGAGAGAGGACGAGTTCCAAGCACACAGCCACGCTCTGACTCAGAGAGGCCCCTGCGGGCAGAGGTGCGGGGGGGCGGGAGAGGTGCAGGCAGCACTTGCACTCATCTCTCGTCGCCTCCCTGGCTCGCACTGACCCATGACTTCTTCACTGCCCTGGGAGCCCACGGCAGCCTCGCCGCCTGGCTGTGGGCGGACGTTGTCCCTCTGATGCCACCATGAGCAGTGTGCCTCTGGCCAGCTCCTCCCCATGCCAAAGCCAAAATTTCTTGTCTTTCTTCTTGCCTCAGATAGAGAAGTGGCTCCAGGAAAAACTGATGAATGGCGATAGAGATCAGAAGAGTGAATACCTGGAAGGGGCATGAGGAAACTTCTGAAAATGTGTCTTGCTCTGGGTGCTGACGACACGGGTGTTCACGTATGTGAAGAGTTGTCGAGAGGTACTCTCCACACAAGCACATTCCCCTCGATCTAGAAAATATATACCACTGAGATCTCTATAAGCAGTAGCCAAAATAAATCACAACCCAAACCATGACATAAGGTTCGGGAGCCCAGTGGACCTGCGCTGAGAGCTGGCTCTCTTTTCTCTCTGTGCAACCTCAGGCAAGTTACTTAACCTCCCTGAACCTCCCCTTTCTTATTGAGGTATACACTGTGAAGATTAGAAACATCACTTTTTATAAAAAGTACCAAGCCTAGGGCTGGCTTCTTTGTGTGCCCTTTATATAATCATTTTCATTGTTCTTTTTTTTTTTTTTTAGATTTTATTTATTTGACAGAGAGAAACACAGCCAGAGAGGGAACACAAGCAGGGGGAGTGAGAGAGGGAGAAGCAGGTTTCCCGTCGAGCAAGGAGCCCGGATGTGGGGCTCGATCCCGGGTCTCCGGGATCATGACCTGAGCCAAAGGCAGTCACTTAACCAACTGAGCCACCCAGGCGCCCCTATATAATCATTTTCATTGTTCTTAAACCTAGTGGTCCTAGCAAGGGCAGGGCATGGGATTGGTCTTCCCTGAGCACAAGTGATAAGATGGGCACACGGTCTATAGAGAATTTAGAGATAAAATGAAACTGATGAGAGTCAGTATATAAACAGAAACCATGTAAGTACAGAAATATAAATCCTGTCAATCACAAAGTATATTGTCCTGAAAACATCTTAGCTTGGTCCAAGTTCTACACAATTGATGAAGTAACTGTTGAATTTTAATGAAGCTTCGAATTTAGCACATTTTAATTTCTTATCCCTTTTTTTCTTTTACAGAGAGAGAGAGAGAGAGCAAGAGAGAAAGAACACAGTGGAGGGGCAGAGGCAGAGGGAGAGAGAATCTCAAGCAGACTCCGTGTGGGGCCCAATCTCACAATCCTGAGATCATGATGTGAGCTGAAATCAAAGAGTTAGACACTTAACCGACTGAAACACCCAGGTGCCCCTAATTTCTTACTGTTTAATAAACCTATCCTACGTGGAAGGGAACTTGGAGATCTCTAGGAAGACAGCTGTCCAACACACATGAGCTCAGGAGCTCACATGAGCTCAGGAGCTCACGTTCACTGGGAGCAGAAGCTACTGACAGGTCAGAATCTTGCTCAGCCCTGCCTCCAAACCTAGGGGTACAGTTCTGCACCCCAACAATAGATTCAAAGCAACAATGGTCACAGAATGATGGTGAAGATATGGGTATTTCAATTCTCTCGTTCTGTGAGTCCTTGGAGTTGGGATTTGTGCTTAAAATTTAAAACAGTGAAGCGGTGTGAGTGCGATGGGTGGGGGTTGTTTTTATTTGGCAAGTGCAAACTTTAGTTCATATGTGAAGACTGTGTGTCTCATCTCATGGTCATTACTGAAAATAATCCTGTCGTGCAAAGGAGGGGTGCTCAGCAATGAGGAACTGGGCATAGAGCACCCTAGACATGACTCGGACTAAAACATAAGCATGGATACAGATGTGTCTCCTTCTCTGGGGACACGGCCGTGCCCATCCTGCCCTCCCCCTCCAGCCAAACCCACTGAGACCTAGTCTGCACATTTCTGTCTTCATCCTCCATCTCTTCCCTTCCTTCCCCAGGACTGCAAGGGAGTCTCTCCTCCAGCAAGTCACTCCACCTGACCCTACATCAGGTCATTCTTCTTTTTCCTCACCCACCACCTATTCTGGAAGCCAGTGCCCTCACTTTGAGGTTTGTGGTCCTGGTGGAGATTATGGGGGGCTAAAGCCTTCCCCAGCTCCCACTCGACACCCCCTGTTATGATTTTTACCAAATTCTATAGTCCAACCCCTTATCTTCACACCCCTTACCCCCAACAGCTGGAATGTCAGAGCTGCCCCCCACAAATAGGGGGTTTGAATCTGGGTGTTCTGCTCCCCCACATACAACACCGTTCCCCACCTCTCTCAGCTCCAGCCACACCTTGGTTCCCAGAATAGGCACGTTATCAAGCTTACTCTACCTCCTCTGCCTGCAGCACTCTGCCTTCTCTTATCCCCCCGGCCCTCCGCCCCGTCTGCGGCTCTCTGTAAACACACCTCTGCCAGAAAGCTGTCCCTCACCTTCCCTCTGAACAAGGACCCTCCTCAGTATGCCCAGGATCCCACCTGTTTTCCCGCTGTCATCTCCCACTCTGGGCTTTGTCCCAAGGTCACTGTTGTGTCTCCAGCTCTTGCAGAGGGGGCCTCAGAGACGGCCAAATTAAACATGGATTTGGTTCTTCCAGATCATCCAACAGGGCCTGGCAACTGCCGGCACACAGTAGGTCCAGCCTGCCCGGGCTCATCCACCATGGGCCACCTTCCAGAGCCCAGGGAAGGGGGCTGGAGGGAGGACCCTTGTTGCCCACAGCAAGCAGGCCGCCCAGGGAAGTTTTCTCTGGGTCACACCCACCTCTGGGCAGCTGCCAATCTTCCTGCCAGAAACCACAGGCCCAGCCGAAACTGCCCAGAGTCCGGGCCACGGGGCTTCGGAGGACTTGGGTCAGCGCTGCAAAGGGGGTGTCTGCGGGGCTCCTGCTGGGTCCACAGTGCCCCGGGGCTCGGGCTGGGGGCTGGGGCAGGGCTGCGGCCACCCCCTTGGGCTGGGAGGAGCAAAGGAGGCCCTGCCAGCCTGTCACAGGCTCTTGGCACTGGCTCTGGCTTTCACACGCACGCACACGCATGCGCGCACACACACATACACACACACACACACACACACACACTGGCAGGCACCCTCTTAGTGGCCTTCAGGGTCTCATCTTCAGGTAAATGGGCTCATCAGTGGGAGCATGAAGATGGGGACAGGAGGAGGAATGCAGAGAACAGTGTATGTGTGTGTGTGTGTGTGTGTGTGTGTGAGAGAGAGAGAGAGAGAGAGAGAGAGAGAGAGAGTGTGTGTGTGTGTGTGTGTGTGTGTGTGTGTGTGTCTGGGAGTGACCTCACAGCTGCCGGAACATAAAGACTTACAGGTCTTGCCTCCCAGGCTCAAAGCTGGCTCCGTGGGGGACACAGTGATATGAGAGACATGCCACAGACCCACCTTCTGGCCTTCTCCCTCCTCTGCCTCCTCTCAAAGGTAAGGGGGTCCCAGGCCCCAAAACGTCCTGCTGACTTACTTGGTGTGGTGGGGGAGGTGTGGAATCACTGCCAAGGATCCCCTGGAAGAATTCCCAGAGGTCCCCAGTGCTGGACACAGCCCAGCTTCCCTCCCCGGTGCCCAGACATTTGTCTCTGGCCAGCTCTGCTGTGTCACCTTGGCGAGTGAGTCCCTTCTCTCTGAGCCTCAGCTGCTTCATCAGCTAAATGGCATGATCATGAGGCCTCCGTGAAGACCACTGAGAGTAATTCACCAGATGCACCCAGCACAGGACCAGGAACACAGCAGGTGTTACAAAGAAGAGGGCTATGACTACTGGCAGTCTCCAGAGTCCTTCTACAGAGCTGAAGGTGGTGTCCTCATTATAAATGGGGAGACGCAACATAAAACCTGCTTTGCCTAACTGTGAGCCAAAATTTGAATGGATGTTGGTGTCTAACTGATGGGGAAGTTCATACCACAAGGGCATTAAGGCTAGGGGGGCTGCAGATCCAGGCTGAAGGGGGACAGGGAGACATTCATGGAATAACAATCTCCTCTCATGGAACATTTTTCACAGGGTTTGTAAAATATCTACCTTGCCTAACATATCTAACATATGGAATTATTGTCCCCTATTTTCAGGCAAGCAAGGCTCAGAGAGGGCAAGCAACTTGCCTAAAATCACACAGCAAAGCAACATCAGAGTAATAGAGGCCGTGGAGCCCAGGATAGGCTCGGGTGTGTGGGAGGTGGGGAAGGGGCACTTCAATTTGTGCCTCTCCTGCTGCCTGTGCCTCTTCCCCTGCCTGGACCAAGGCCCCATCTGCCAAGCTCCATCACTCCCTCAGCAAATGCTGGGTTCCTGATACCATGGAGACTGGCCCACCACAAGCCACGATCTCATTGTTTGTGCGTGTTTCTTTGAGGGGCACGGCAGAAGTGTTTCTTTCCTAAGTCCTGAGCTGAAGTGGGGGGCAAGGCTGCAAGCCCTGCTGGCATGCCAACCGCACTGGGGCTTGGGTAGTTGGAATGGGGGACTTAGAGCTCTGGGCCTAGGCTTAAATGAGAGACTCAAAGGAAGCCATCTGGGACTCACTGTCCACCCCTTGTTTATTCCCTGACCCTAGGAGCTGGGCAGCATCCCATGCAGAATCAGGAACTTAGTCATCACGGACACAGAAAGCCGCAACCATCCTCAGGGAGAGAATTCTAAATCTTCCAGCAGCCTGTGGGCTCCTGGGCTCAGGCCTGTGAACAGGGGCAGGTGGCCGACCTGGAGATGGACAATGTCACTGTGACCAAGAGCTAGCCATGACCTCATTTAATTCCTGTCACCATTTCAAGATAGGTGGTCTCCACCCCCTTTTACTAAGAAGGAAAGAGCTTCTTCCCCATAAAGCAGTTAAATGGCATGTTGAAGGTCATACAGCTCATCAGTGGTACAACCTGGATTTCAACTCTCTAGAATATTCCACGTCCAGGGCTCATCTCCCTGGTGACTGTAGCAAGGGTCTGGGGGAACCCCAGGTATAGGGGTGTGTAGGAAGGGCCTGGAGATCCGGGGAGTCCAGAGAGGGCCTATCTCTCCTTGGCTGGGCTCCCTTGACCTGTCACTGTCCCTCCTGAACAAACAGGTAAACTAAGGCAGAGGCTAAGTTGGCAACAGAGCTGCCGAAGGACAAGAGATAGGTTGTGGTGATAAGAGCCTGGGCCTAGAATTCACGTGCTCCTGGATTCCAGTCCTGACTCTACCTCTTACTGGCCTCGTCCCCACACTGCTTTGAGCTCCTGTTCCCTGGTCTTTCCGGTGGGCACAAAGCAGGCACCTCATCTTTCAGGGTTGAATTAGACTGTACACTACAGCTCATGCTTGCCCAGGGTCAGAGCTAGCCACAATCGTCGATACTGTTAGTGGCCCCTCATGGGCATCAGAACCAGCACATCGGCCCTGGCCAAGCTTGCCCCATAGGGAGCCTGGCGCAGGAACCTGGGTACACAGCAGAAGGCCTGTGGCCTGACACCCCTGCTTTCAGGTAGGAGGGGCCCAAGAGCCAATTCTGGTCAGGGTCCCCACTTCTCACTATCCAAGGGAGCCCAACCTCTGCTTTGCACGGGGACCCCATAGCCCAGCTGACAGCTCCTCAGGCCGATTTCATGAGAATCATTTCCTGATTTACTACAATGCAGCACTGGATTCCTAAAGAGGGGCCCTAGATGCTGCCGCAGACTTCCAGGTGAGCCGGACCAGGCTTTGAGGGGCAAAGCTAGGCCATCTCTAGGATCTCTCTGGTATCTCCGGCTTGGAATTCCTGCAGAGACATCGATTTGCTCCCCTATGAAGCTGCCCACCTGCCTCGAGACTAGTGCTGCATGGCCAGTCTGGGGCGGCCCCTGGTGGCCAGGGTGCAGGCTGCAGGCCATGGAAGGCAGGTTTGCAGGACTAAGGGATCCTAGGGGTGTGAGAGAGTGAGCACTAGAGTCAAGGGGTCATTGCCTGCTTTGGGGCCACACAGAAGTTAGGAGGTGATTCATTCCATCCTCCAGATGAAACCCTCTGTTCCTCCAAGGTCCCTACTGAACTGAAGATTGGCCCCTCATGGAGGGGCTACCAGGAACATCATGACTTACGTGCTTCTGTGTCCCCACCTTCAAGTGGACATATGGGTAGGCCATGGTGTCTGGTTTCTGGTTTGGTTGTTTCTCTGTCCTGAGCGTAGGAGAAACCAGGACACTTGGGTCGATACCTTGACCCTGTCCCTGGGGGGTGGGTCCCTGGCTCAGGCTTTTCCCTATTACAGGATCCCTAAGGAGGAAGTGGCCCCCCAGCTCCGCAGCTGACACATTCTTGATTTTTGGCAAGACCCTTTCTCCCTCTGGAGCTCAGTTTTCCCCATCTCTCCCTGGCAATGGAGTGAGGCTTAGGACAGGGACAGAGGTGTCAGAATCCGAGCTATGCCTCAGAAGCCCCCAGACAACCCGATAAAAACACAGATTCCGGGGCCCTTGTTTGGAAGTTCTATTTGGTAAGTTCCTGGGGAGGCCTGGGGATCAATATTTTACTCACTTTCCTGGCTGATTTGATACGTATCCAGAAACATGTTCTGGAGTGTTCTAAAGATCAAAAACATCTATGATACGTTTGATTTATTCATCTATCAAGATAAATGTTCACAGTCTACAAGCTAGAAAATGTACAGCACCCTGCCATTGTAATCCTTTGTTTTGTTGCTTTTGCCTTCCTGTAAGCTTCCGGAGGACAGGACCCGAGTCGTTCCTTGTAATTCCTGACGACAATCGTCACAGCTAACACAGCTAACACTGACCTCACACTGGGCTCTGTGCTCAGGGTTTAACATGCATCATTTCATGTACTCCTGAAAAAATCCTCTGAGTTAAATATTACTATTGCCCCCTTTCACAGATGAAGAAACTGAGGCTTGGGGAGCTTAAGTCACCTGCCCAAGGCTGCTCAGCTAATAAGGAGCAGAGTCAGGACTGTACCTCTAGGCCAAAGTCCTTGCTTAAGGCCACGCCACCTCTTAGGGAGGGCTGTCACCACACTGCCGGGGTTCAAGGCCGGGTCGGTGTGACGCTGGGGCCAAGGCGTGGACCCCTCACTGCCCACCTGGAATGACCACGGCTGAGTGACACGCTCTGTCTCAGCAGGTGTGTGCCCAGCTGTGCCCGACGCCATGTGCCTGCCCCTGGCCGCCACCCCGATGCCCACAGGGGGTTCCCCTGGTGTTGGACGGCTGCAGCTGCTGCCGGGTGTGTGCACGGCGGCTGGGGGAGCCCTGCGACCACCTCCACGTCTGCGATCCCAGCCAAGGCCTGGTCTGCCAGCCCAGGGCGGGCCCTGGTGCCCGAGGGGCTGTGTGCCTCTGTAAGCAGGTTTGCGGGACTGACGGCGGGTGTGTTGGGAGGGTCAAGGCTGAGGGGCCCTGAGTCAAAGAGAAGCCCTTCCCTCTGCCTCCCCACTTCAGTCTCACCAGCCATCTCAGCCAGACCTGGTGACCCGGGTTCCCTAGGGCCCTCCCTCTGCTCCTCCCCTCTCATCTTTGCTTCGACCTTGCCGCCCACCTGAACAGCATCCCCCATTCCTACCTGCCCAAATCACAACCGTCAAAGCCAAGCTCAAACACTCCTCCCCCAAGAAGCCCTCCCAGATTCCTCAGAACAGGAATCACTATCCTTTCTCAGGACCTTCACAACACTCCTGAGAAAATAGAAGTACAACCATTTATTTAGGGAGGGCATAGAGTAATGGGTCTTGGGCAGTATGCTGAAACTTACCACGTGATCCTCGCATAAATCACGTAATCCTCACAAGGATCCTCTGGGGTAAGTCCTTTCAGACTCATTTTACAGACGACCAAACTGAGGCTCAGTTCTATTAACTGGCATGATTATTGTCACACAGCTTGCGACTGGGTCACACAGTTTCTGAAGCAACATTTCATTCTGTCTTCCTCCCGGAGTGGGGGCCCTTGGACCAGAGTTTCAATCCTTAGTTTGCCATTTACTAGTGAGCTGGAACAGCACTGTTCCGTCCCCCACCGTTCCAAGCCTTGGTGCCCTTGGATGCTTTAGATCAGAGTTTCTCAACTTTGCTTTTTGGGCCAGAAAAGTCTTTGTTATCACTCTACATTGAGGCCGGGGGCTGTCCTGTACCTCGTAGGACCTTCAGCAGCATCCCTGGTCTCTACTCATCAGATGCCACCAGCATGTCCCTTACCCATAAGTCGTGACACTCTGTCTCAGACAAATGTCCCTGGGGAACAAAATCATCATCTCCAACAGAGAACCACTGCTTTAGAGAAACAGAAAAATGGGAGGGTGCTCTTTTTTACTTTTAAAAAAGAACGAGAGGGAGAAGGGCTCATGGATCACTGATAGTGAGTCCACTTACAGAAAAAAAACAAGGTTTTAAAAAACCAACAAGACTAATAGACATCAAGTTATCAATACTAAATCCTTGTTAAACACTTCTTTTTTAAAATCAAGGGAGTATAATCCCAGGAAAATAGTGATTTGTTTTATAAACTCATAGATGATTGCTAATAAAAATGTATCTAGGGGGAAAATGAGATAAGTATCTCTTATCTTCCCAAGCTGTTGTTTCGATGAGCCAGGACACATCTAACGCATTGGCAGAGCTTTATTTAGCAAACACTGCATAGCACTTACCATGTGCCAGGCACTAGGGGCGTCACAAATCCCACCTCATTTAATCTCACAGCAACCACATGAAGTGGTACTAATGTCATCCGCATATTATAGATGGAAAAAAAAAGAGGCACAGAGAGGTTAAGCAAGTTGCCGAAGTTCACACAGCTCGTAAGCAGCTGAGCTGGGATTTGAACTCAGGGAGCTGGATCCACTATCTTCATTTCCGTCACACTATTGCCCAATACTCAGCTTGCGATTAGTACATATTGGCTGTTACTGTCACTAAGTTTATTAAGGGGATTTTCTTATTTTGTCTTGATTCAGACTTTAGACTGTACCTGGTCTTTGTTTCTTCCTCCAACTCCCAGCCCTGAGCAGGCGACATAGTGGGTGCTCATGAGCCAGATCTGGAGGCTGGTGAACCCCACAGATGCGACCTCACAGAGGCAGAGCCGAGGTCTTAGCTCTGGAGGGAATATGCAGCCCCAAATTCTCCTGTCAATTCCTAGCCAGACGGACCTCTGACAGCAAACTCCAAGCTGTGTGCGTGTCCACCATGAGCTCCCGACTCCCACACCCCGAGCGTGCAGCCTCCCCAGCTCAGCCAAGGGCCTCTCCACCCTTCCTGTGGCTTAAGTACAAGATCTTACATTCTTGACATCTCTCATTTTGTCTACCCCACATACTGCCCACCAGCGAAGTCTTCACGGTATTCTAGAACCTGACATTCTGGTCCCTTCTCAGTCCATCCACGGCTACCAGCCTGGGCCGAGCCTCACCATCATGTACGGGCTGTTGCAGCAGCCCCATAATGGTCTCCCTGCTTCTGTCCTCGCCCCTGACTCTGTTCCCAACACAGCAGCCACCATACATCAAAATACACCTCTTCCTCAAGGCCTCCAGCAGCTTCCCAACCTTCCAAGGAAAAGCCAGGCCTCGCAGTGGCTAGCTACGAGGCCCTAGAGGGTCCTGCTCCTGTTTTCTCTCTGACCCTGCCTAACTCCCTCTCTCCCTTCTGCTCTCTGTTTCAGCCATGCTGGTCTATTTTGTTCCTTAAATACCCTCAGGGGCTGAGTGAAAGAAGCCAAGTAGAGAAAGTCAAGTTTCACATGGTTTCACTTACTTGCGGTGCATAAGGGGTAATATAAAGGACAGTAGGAGAAGGAAAGGAAATGGGAAGTAGGGTAATTCGGGAAGAGAAACGAAACATGAGAGACTTTGGACTCAGAAACAAATTGAGGGACTTGGAGGGGAGGGGGTTGGGGGATGGGAGAGCCTGGTGGTGGGTATTGAGGGCACATATTGCATGGAGCACTGGGTGTGGGGCATAAACAATGAATCTTGGAACACTGAAAAAATAAAATAAATTTAAAGTAAAAAAACTACTACAATTAAAGTATTTTTAACTATTGTATGATAATAATGGCTCAATTAAAGGTACATCATATGGAAAAAAAAATACCCTCAGGGGGCTCCCACCGCAGGGCCTTTGCACTGGCTGTTTGCTCTACCATCATTCTTTCCCCTCAGATATCTGCCTGGCAAATTCTCACATCTCCTTCCCATCTTTCTCAAATATCACCTTCTCGGGGAGGCCTTCTCTGGTCACCATAATCAATACCCCTCTCCTGAACCTTGTCTTCCATTATTTTTCTAGCTCTAATCACCATTGGACATCATAGACTCTACTTGTTTATAGCATTTATTTCCACTAGAGAAAAACTTGCGAGGAGTTTTGCCTGTCTTAGTCATTGCTGCATCCCAAGTCTCTAGAGCATGTCTGGTACATAGTAGGCCCCCAGTAAATAAGGACTGACTGAGTGAATGAATGAGAGTAAGAGCTCTGGAGAGGTTGGCAGTAACAAGCCCCATTCAGGGCACGTGTCCTGTGGGTACACCCTTTACACACATGATTTCATTTTACCCTTAATGAGGTAGGGCCTCGTATTAAACCGACTTTGCAGATGAAGGAACTGGGGTTCAGAGGGGTGAAATCACCTGCCAGAGGTCACACAGTGTGCAAGTGGCTAAGGGTTAAAAAAAAAAATCCTCTGTTATTCCTTCTCCTGCAAGGGGCTCTCGGAGGGAAAGAGGGACATAGAGATCACCAGATGACTCGACTGGGCTCTGAAGTTATTTCAGGGAGGCTCCTGGACAAGGGGGGCATTGGAAGGACCTGGAAGAGGGAGTAGGGCTTGGACAACTATATGTGCATATGGTTGGCGGGGAGTGGGGGGAGTGGCAGGCTGAAGAGTGAGTATATTTGGAGGTGTCTCCTGGTGTTTGGGACCATGCACAGGGTGTACAGACCCCAGGGTGGGGAGTGGCCACCGGGGATCATCAGCCCACCCCCCAGCCAGCAGTGAGCTGGAGGACAAAGAGAGGTGCCAGGAAAGCTTGCTAAAATTGTCACCCCTCCACCCTCCAGCTGACTTTCTGAAACAATCCCTGTTTACCAGGTCCTCCCAGAGACCAGGAGGCCCCAGGGCTGTGGCCCCAGGAGTCTGGTGGGAGACCCCTCAGGATTGAGGTACAGGTGTCCCTAGTTTCCAGGAAACCAGTGGCCACATGATCCAGGCCCAAGGTCAGAGGGTCATGGCCTGAAAGGAGCTGGAGAGAGCTAGCTCTGGTTCTGTCCTCCCGAAAAACAGACATCCCCCACTCCCATTCACTGAGCATCCACTATGTTCCAGGCTTGCAGCGAAATGCTTAAAGTATACTAGTTCCTTTAATCCTCCAGTGGCCCTGGGAGCCAGGTATGGCGGCTCAGAGAGCTGCAGCGAGCTGCCCCAGGCCCCACAGTGAGCAAATGGGAACGGGCTGCCACCCGCATCTGCGCGGATCCCAAATCCCTGTGTAGGTCTGGGCCTGCTGGAGGCCTTTCTCTGAAGACCTGGGAAAACCTGCCTTTGGGAAAATCTTTCCCCAGACCCAACTCAACCACCACCAGCATCTCCAGGACCTCCAGCTACTCCTTGCTCTGCCCTCCCCAGACCGCTCCTCTGTGCCTCTCTGTGGCTTTTCATTCTATCTGGCAGACAGTGACTTTCACATCTGACCCCTGCCTGGCCCTCCACCTCTCAAGACAAGGACTGCATCTTAGTCCTGTCTAGGAGCCCAGTGCTTGGCACCCTGGAACTGTAAGAAATCAGAACTCTTTCCCTAGTGTCTCTTCTGTGCCGGGCCTTGCACGAGGCATTCATTCAAAGGGCATTTCCTGAGGGTCTGTGTGTCCCATCCATGCTCTGAGCCAGCAAGGGGTGGCCCTAGCCCTCAAGGAATGCTTGTCCAGTGGAGGAAGTGGGAATAACACCCTTATCTTGAGGGCTTCATTTGAAGAGTGCTTCTTGAGCACCTACTGTATGCCTAGCATGGCGCTAGATGTTACGGAATATTATCTCCTGAACCTGAAGCTACTGAGCTGTTCTCATCATTGTTATTGTGAAGGCGACTCAGAGAAGTTAAGCAACTTATCTAAAGTCACAAAGCCAGCAGGTAAAGCCTGGGCCTGTGATGGCTACAACCTAGCAAATGCACAATGAAAGTGTGTTGTATGAACTCTCGGTATGTGTGTAAGTTATATATTATTAATATATAGTAATTAATTATATTAATAATAGAACATCTGGGATATATTGAAGGTCTCTTCAATTATGAATATGTTGGATTCATAATATATATCATTTCATTTAGTCTCTACCATACCCTGTGAAATAAGTGCTGTTATAATCCATTTTGCAGATAAAGAAACTGAGGCAAGAAGAAGTAAAGTTATTTGGCCAAGCTCCATAGCTAATAAAAAGCAGAATGGGGGCTCCAAGCAGGCCAGTGTCCCTGCAGCCCCTCTACCAGGAGCGGTGTGCCACGCCGTCTTCCCGCGGGCACCAGGGCAGGCTGGGGTGGGGACCTGCTGGATCCCTTGGCAGTGTGCAGACACCGAAGGGCTCTGGTCCCCAGCAGGATCTGGGCTGGCTCTACAGAGAGACTGTGTAGAAGATGTGGCTGGAAGACGTGGCTGGCGGGGTCTTGCCAGTGGAGGGGGTCATGGATGGGAGTCCTGTTTCTCCTCTGCAGGGGGAGAGGATGACGGGAGCTGTGAGTTGAATGGCCGCCTCTACCGGGATGGGGAGACCTTCCAGCCCCACTGCAGGATTCGCTGCCAGTGTGAGGATGGGGGCTTCACCTGTGTGCCCCTCTGCAGTGAGGACGTTCGGCTGCCCAGCTGGGACTGCCCGCATCCCAGGAGGGTTGAGGTCCCCGGCAAGTGCTGCCCTGAGTGGGTGTGTGACCGGAGAGGGGAGCTGGGGCTCCAGCCCCTCCCAGCCCAAGGTAAGTGCTGAGCTGACCCAGGCCAGGGCAAGGGCCAGGACCACCTGGGGATGGGGCGGGGCGGGGCTTTCCAGGAGCAGGGACACCTAACCCGTGAAAGCCCAGGTTTCCCTGACTGCAGCTGGGAGGAGCTGTGGCTGAGGACACTGGGAAAGTGGGGAGTCACAAGACCTCTTTAAACTGACAAAACAACAAGTAAATAGTTTTAAATCATAAATAATGGAAAATAAAAATTGGTGGCGGAGCATCTGCGCGGATCCCAAATCCCTGTGTAGGTCTGGGCGGAGCAGGGAAGGGAAAGGAGGATTAAGATACTTGGATCAAATGCTCATATATCATAGCAGAGCTATACTATTATGGTATATACTATTATTCTATTTCTAATATATTGCTATGTATTAATAATACATTTATATAATTTAAATATTATGTAATATTATTAATATGTAGTTATTTGGGCTTATCCAAAGAAGAACTCAAAACTGAACCTGGCAATATGGTTGCCTCTGGGATGTGGGCTTAGGGGTGGGCAGAGGTGGAGAAAAGACAGTTACCGCTGGCCCGAAACTCTTCAGTTTTAGAGAATTTGTCACTTTTACTTCAGTGGGTTATTATAATTATGTGAACATGATCTTTTTTAAAGAAAGGCGTCTGAAAAGAAAGCACTGTTTCATTGAAGATGGTGCCACGAGAGAGTAGAGCATGGTGGGTTCAGCATGGAGTCGGCCCGGGTTCTAAGCCCAGCTTCTCTATTTCCTAGCTGTGTGACTCTGAAAAAGTTGCTTAACCTCTCCATGCCTCAGTTCCTCCAACTATAAGATGACAGGAAGGGCTCCCACCTTGCAGAGTTGTTGTAAGGACTGAATGAGTAAATCCAAGGAAAGCAGTCACGCCGCACAGCCGTCCATCCGTAGTGGCTGTGATTATCCCTGTGATGGAATGGGACACATCCACTTAAATACACAGGAGGATGCTAGGGAGTTCATCTTATGTATAAAAAATCAGGAGCGGACACTGTAGATGCAGTCTCATGTCCATTACGTGTGTCCGTGTGTGTCCGTGTGTGTGCGCGCGTGTACGTATGCCCTGCACACTGGTGCATGTCACGCAGGCTTTCTCAGCACCAGCACCAGTGACACTCGGGCTGGGGGACACACTGTCCTATGCGCTGCAGGGTGTTTAGCAACATCCCTGCTGGGGTCCAGTAGCCCCACCCCCACACCCCCAATCGTGACCGCCAAGATGTCTCTGTTGGGGAGCAAAGTCGCCCCCAGTTGAGGACCATTTGGTTAAAAGGACTGGAAGAAAGGACACCACGATGTTAAAAGAGGAGAAAAGGTGTGAGGAGGAGGAAAAGCCAGACAGTGCTGAAGTCCCCATCTTGTTCTAGGTACAGTCTCAGAAACGCTGGCCACTTTGCCACTGGGTCCCCTCCTTCCTGGAAGATGACATGGGGTGCAGAAACCCACCACGTAGTGGGGGGCCAGCAGGGCCAGCCCCATGGTAACTGCCTAGTAACCAACACAAGCGAGGCACTTACAGCACCATGCTAAGCATGCCCCCTCCATTATTTTATTCAGCCTGAACTACCGCCCATTAGGAAACTTACATAGGAAGAAACTGAGGTCCAGAGAGGCTAAGCGACATGGCCAAGATGGGACTGCTGCTGGGTTGACTTGGCTGCCAAGCCCTGACCTCACAGTCCTGACCTCTCTTTCTTCCCCCAGGACCCCAGTTTTCTGGCCTTGTCGCTCCCCCACCCCCTGGCACCCCCTGCCCAGAGTGGAGCACGGCCTGGGGCCCCTGCTCAACCACCTGTGGACTGGGCGTGGCCACTCGGGTGTCCAACCAGAACCGCCTCTGCCGACTGGAGACCCAGCGCCGCCTGTGCCTGCCTGGGCCCTGTCCACCCGCCAGTGACCGCGGCCCATGGAACAGCGCCTTTTAGAGCCGGGCTGGGGATCTGGGGGCTCTGTGCCCACCCTCCCCCAGCAGGCAAGCCGGCGATTGGGCCCTGAGCACAAGGCAGATGGCCCCTCCCTGTGCCCTTGGCTGGGGCAACAGCATCCAGGCCCTGGAGGGCAAGAATGTTCACAAGCCGTCTGCTCCGTCTGGACCCTAAGCTAGAGCGGGGATGTCTTCCCCAGTCCCGCCTCCTCTACCTCACCGCCTAGGGGGCTGGCCAAGGTTTCCAGAGTCTTCTGGTCCATTCCCAACAGGCTTTATCGAACATGTGCATAGGCAAGCTTTCCAGCGGCTAGGACAACCAGCTGTCCCATAATCATTAGGCCGAGGCAGGTGCTGGGCTGGGCTGGGTATTTTTCTGGGGGTGTGGTGAAGAGGGGCATGCAGATATTCTGACGCTCCTGCTTCCTCTCCTGGAGTGACATAAAAACGCCCCCATATACATGCCTCTGTAAGAACTTGTAGGTCAGGCTTATGCTAAGAAAGCCCCCCCACCCCACAGTCCAGGGCAGAATTCAGAGGCCACACGCTTTGTGAAAGGCACAAGGTGAAATCACACTGTAAGAAAGTCAGAAAACAGGCCTGAGAGTGATCCGTTAAACCCAACTTGTATTCGTAAGACCAAACCCTTCTCAGGCTCCTGCAATGTGCCAGGTGCTGAACTACACACTACATATAGTGCTTCGCCACATTTAAGGCCAGAGAAAAGCAGGGGAGAAACGATAGTGCCTGGGGACTGGGGAACGTGGCCTGAAATAAACCAACCCAAGCGCAGAATTCTATCTGAAGTCTCAAGTTTTATTGTTTGTTTACTTGTTTTTTTAAAAAAACCTATTTACAAATTTTCCATCTTCCTCTGTGATCTACATATTATGTTTAAAAATAAAAACTGTGTTTTCATCAGACTCCTACCAGGAAACTGGAGACTGCTCTCAGCATTTGAACAGGGATTTCTTCTTATTAAACTAATTTTACTGAGGCACAGTTTACACACTGTGAAACACACAGGTCTTTTTTTTTTTTTAGATTTTATTTATTTATTTGACAGAGATCACAAGTAGGCAGAGAGGCAGGCAGAGAGAGGGAGAAGCAGGCTTCCTGCTGAGCAGAGAGCCCGATGCGGGCCTTGATCCCAGGACCCTGAGATCATGACCTGAGCCAAAGGCAGAGGCTTTAACCCACTGAGCCACCCAGGTGCCCAAACACACAGGTCTTAACATGCAGTTTACAAAGTATGTGCAAATGTGAACACCTGTGTAATCAACACCTCCCTCAAGGTACAAACCATTGCCAGAATCTCAGGAAGTTTCCTTCGGCCCCTTCCTGATCATCCCCTCTGCCCCTGAAGGCAAACCCTGTTCTGAGTTTTATCACTAAAGACGATGAAAAGCCAGCTCTTGGACCTACATCAATAGACTCATGCAGTAGGTATTCTTCTATGAATGGCTTCTTTCACTTGGTACCAGCTGTTGGGACGGAGGGTTTGAAGGACAGCCCAGAAGCTGGGACCAGCCAGCGGAAGATGGAATCACAGCAGGTCCCTCCACTGGGAGCAGGTGCACCTTACAGACCTAACAAAAAGCCAACAGAGCTGGGGAGGCAAACCTGGCTTCTGCTCTCTCCCACCCCCAGTTTCTGGGAGTGACTCCTGTTGGTCAATCCCACTGGGAAGGTGCAAGGCGAGGGAGCCTGGAAGGGTGGGGTGTTGATGTATAACGCAGCAGGGGAAGGGCGACCCCAGCTCCTAGGATGTACTTGACCCGCCCCTCGGAACAGCTGCCTCCAGGTGCTTTGCTCAGGGACATCCTCCTTCGAAATCCCAGATTGAGAATCACAGGCAGTATCTGAGCCACCCAATCTTTCCAGAATAGAACTAGCTTCAGGGCACAGAGGAGGAAACTGCTCAGGAAAGTGATCTGTCCAAAAGCTGGTCTGCAGCTGGGGAGAGATTTTAGCCCCTGCCAGGCTGACCTGACTCAAGACTGGGCTGATGGTCTCTCACACACTGAGAGTTTCAGTGAGTCAGACTCCACAAGGGTAAACTCTGCACATGTTGCAGGGGAAAATTCAGGTATTATCTCTAGAAGTGATGACAGCCAGGATGAAGACAGACCTGCACTGAATGATGCCTGCATGAGGGGCTTTTGCTGCTAGGGACTTTCCCCACAACTGGACACTGTTCTTGGGACACCCCTAAAGGCAAGTGCTACTGATGTTCCCATTTTAGAGATGGATAAACTGAGATTCACAGCAATGAGTGAGTTGTCCTGGGGTGTGGTGCTGGACCCTGGGCCAGCTGGCTGCAAGTCCTGTGGCCTCATTACCTAGCAGCTGTGAACAGAGCTGCAGAGTGGGCTTGGCCACCTGCCCCGTCTTTGCTCTGAGGTTTACTAGTGTGATCTTGGGCAGGGCACCTAACTTCTTTGTGCCTCAGTGTCCTTTCCTCTAAAACGGGGATGACGGCAGTACTCTACACAGAGGATTGTTGAGTATTAGGTGATTTAAATAACAATTTTAGCCATCATTCTGTTGAACTTTCAGTGCTTTAGTCTTTTCATCTGTAAAATGGGCATAAATAGCAGTGCTGACCCTATAGGATCACTGTGTTGAGTGAGTTCCCATCACACAGCAGTGTTCTGAGTATTAAATCAGTAATTCCTCTGTGTTCACTTGAAATATAATCTATATAACCCTTCACGATTCTTTGAAGGTCAGAGAGTGATATGAGCCAAAGGCTGAGAATTTTCTTGTTTACAAATAAGGGGAGGTGGTGTTGAGGGCAAGGTTACAGGTGAAAATCAGACTAACCCCCACTGAAACTCATAACCCAGAGGTACCGGGCCCAGTCACTCCCCATTGTATATGTATTTATACTTATATTAAAGATTTTTAAAAAGATTTATTTATTTATTTATTTGACAGAGAGCGATCACAAGTAGGCAGAGAGGCAGGCAGAGGGAGAGAGGAGGAAGCAGGCTCCCTGCTGAGCAGAGAGCCCGATGCGGGCCTCGATCCCAGGACCCTGAGATCATGACCTGAGCAGAAGGCAGAGGCTTTAACCCACTGAGCCACCCAGGCGCCCATATATTAAACATTTTATGTTTAAGTAGTCTCTTAAACATAACATGGGGCTCAAACTCACAACCCCAAGATCAAGAGTCATACACTCCACTGACTGAGCCAGCCAGGCACTGCCCCTTCCCCCTTATATTTATATTTGTAATATCCATGTTGTTGCAAGTAACAATAGTACATTCCTTCTCAACACTGTATGGTGTTCTGTTGTATGAATATGCTCCATTTCATTTAGCCATTCTATACTTGATGGGTAGTTTCCAGTCTGAGCTATTATCCAGAGGGCATTATGAACATTCTAGCCCACATCTCCTGCTGGACATTGGTGGACATTTCTGTTCAATAAACACACAGGAGTAGAATTGCTAGGGTCTGCATTCTTTATCCTGGGTCAGGCTATCTCCCAGTACAAGGCAGGTCTCTATAAAATAAGTGCTCAATAAAGACTTATTGCAGGTGGTGTCTGGGTGGCTCAGTTGGTTGAGCGACTGCCTTCGGCTCAGGTCATGATCCTGGAGACCAAGGATCGAGCCCCACATCGGGCTCCCTGCTCGGCGGGAAGCCTGCTTCTCCCTCCCTTTAAAATCTTTTTAAAAAAGACCTATTGCATAAATAATAAAGGTAAGAGCTAACACTCATGGAGTTCTAATCACATAGAAGACTCTCTTCCAAGCATCTCCTATGTAATCACTCACTTGACCCTCATAATAACCATTTGAAGTATAATTATACACACTTCACAGAGAAGCTGAGCTATGGCAAATTAAGGAAAAAGCCCAAGTTCACGGAGTTTACAGTTAGCAGAACCAGGATCCAAACCCAGAGTCGTGCTCGAGAGCCCATCCCCTTGGCCACCAGGCTCCCCTGCGTGCAGTCATTACAGCACTCAGGGATACGGCATGCCAGCCTGGGCAGGTGGTGGGGGTGGGAAAGAGGAAATAGGAGACTCACCATGGCCTGACATTGCCTGTGAGATCTGCTTTGAAGGAGGGATGTGAGCAGTAGGGGAACTAAGACACACAACACAGCCCTGGGCTTTGTGCCAGAGGATGGCAGAAGGGAGGGGCCACACCAGCAGAAACTGGGAGAGTGGGGAGTGCCACCCTGCAGGTGGCAGATGGAGAGGTGTCCTCAGTGTTTTGAGTCTGAGGAAGAAGTAGTCACCCAGGACAGTGTGGCAGAGGCCGCTAGAGATCAAAGATGAGTCAGGGGGACATGGAATGACATAAAGACGAGAGTTGAGGTGGAGAATTAGAGTTACTTGCACACGGGCTTAGATCATCAGATTGCTCTGGCCATTCAGTTACAGAAACACAGACAAGAACGTGTATATACTGGTGTGTGTATAACCTCTTACCACCCCTGTCCTCTCACTGCTCCCCCAGCTGGGACCACCACTGTCTCTGCCCTGATGACCCCCTGCACTCCTGGCTTCCTCTCTGCTTCTTACAGTGTGTGCCAGAGGGATCCTGTGAACACCAAGCCAGACCCTGCCACACAACCCACAGGGCCCTGTCTGTGCCCCAGTCACCTCTCTGCCCTCAACCCCTTGCTCATGCTGTTCTGACCTCACTGTTCTCCTGGCTGTTTCAGGCTAGATGTGCTCCAACCTTTGCACTGGCTGTTCCCTCTGCCTAACATCATCTTGCCATGGCTACTCCCCATCATACCGCCATGGCTACTCCCCTTGCTTTTCTTTTGGGTTTGACTCACAAGTTAACACTTCATGGAGAACCCACCTCAGCCACCCTCTTCTATCCCCCCGATGCATGTTGCACATATCATGCTTTAACACACTACCTGACTTGTTTGTAACATTTATTATTCATTGCCTGCCACCACAAGTGCTGACCGGGGCTTCTTTTTTCTGCTTTGTTCCCGGATAGATTCCCAGGACCTAGAACAGTACCCAGGACAGAACCAGGCTTGGTCCTTATTGAATGAATGAAATAGTAGATCTTCCTTTTGAAAAAGCCCAGGCGACCAGAAAGTGGCCACTTCCCCCGACCCCCACCCAACATTCAACTTTAGTAGTTCTCCAAGCAGGATCCCCAGACCAGAAACATCAGCATCACCTGGGAACTGGTTAGAAATGCAAATATCTTATGTCCCACTCCAGACTCACAGAAACTCTTGGGATGGGATTGGAAGTCTGTGCATTAATAAGTACTCCTCCTCGTTAAAGTCTGTGTAAGATTTCTAGAGTGTGGCTGGGAAGGGGAGAGGGAGTAGATGGCGGAGTGCTGCCGCCCCCTTGTGGCACCGCATGCGGTGCATGAACGGACCAGCTTCCCCCCAGGGGAGGAGCCCTCCCATGGCGTCCACCTGCTGGGAGTCTCAGCCAGCCAAGGACCTTGGAGTGAGGCGGTGACAGAACTGGGCCTGGGATTCCTCCCTGTTTGTGCAGTGCCACAGTTTCCTTTACTTCAAATACTACACAGATGCCTGTGAGTAGCCCCCAACTGCCCTGAGTCAGAGCCCCTTCATCTGTCCCCAGATGATTCCCAGTTCCTCTGCGCACAGCCCAGCTCCCTCCTCCGTGGCCACACTCTGCAGCCCAGGCTCTTTATGGAGCACTTTCTGGTTGTGTCACTCTGCTCAAACCCTTCCGAGGCTGAGAGCTGCCTTCTGGGACGGGTCCAGGCTCCTTCTGTGACTCACAGGCTTCCTCTGTGCCCCACCACACTGGATTGTTGGGGCTCCCCACTCCAGCCCTCCGGGGACACTCTTCCACCACCACCCCCATCTAACCGTCTAGCCTGAATGACCCCGATTATTCTCCATTAGTCCCAGTTGCCATGTCTCCCTGAGGCCAACCCTCCCCTTGTGCACTGGTTCCCATCCATCTCACCTTCCCAGGTGATTCAGCCCTACCAAGCCCCCTTTCTCCTCCCGTGCCTTCCATCTCTCCCTCCCTTCCAGATCATTCCCATCAACACACACCTGTGCTTGCCTACTCTGCTAACAAGAGGTAGGGTGTCCTCTTCAAGGAGCACCTCCTGCAGCCTTGTGGGAGAGTATCAGGTGCTGTCAAAAAATCCACCTGCCTCCGGATAGCTAAAATGCAGTCTAGGGGGGCGCCTGGGTGGCTCAGTTGGTTGAGTGACTGCCTTTGGCTCAGGTCATGATCCCGGAGACCCAGGATCGAGTCCCACATCAGGCTCCCTGCTTGGCAGGAAGCCTGCTTCTCTCTCTCTCACTCCCCCTGCTTGTGTTCCCTCTCTGGCTGTGTTTCTCTCTGTCAAATAAATAAAATCTTTAAAAAAAATGCAGTCTAGGATCTCAGTCACCTTCTCAGCAACAGGGTCACGATTTAGCTGATTCTCAAGAACTTTCTCCTCTTCTGCTACGATTAGTGACAACATCAGGGGGAACCCAAGGACCGGAACCCAGGCCTCTTGGACACCCTGAGGTTGGCCAATGAGCTCAGTTGTAAATGGTCCCATCACACCGATCTGGTTCTTATCCATGGCCCATTCACTGCCTCCTGGCCCTTCGCTATGGATTTCCATGAAAGTATTCTGAATCGCACCGCTGGGCTAGGTCTTTTCATCCACTCTGAATGGGATGGGCAACATTACCAAGAGCTGCTTCTCCCCAGTCCTAGGGCCAGCAGCAGCCAAGCATTGGTGGATGACCTTGACTTTCACACTCTCGGAGACAGCCCCTTCACATCTGTGGCCCTCCTGTCCTCTCCCGGTCCCTGTTCTGTGCCCCACTAGCACCACCCTCAAAGCCCAAGGTTTTAGAACCAGACGCACCATCTCACTGTTGACTCCAGTGGCCCAGGCCGGGACCCTGATGGGAAGTCTCCCTGGGGCCTTCCACTCAGCAGATTATGCAGCTGAGATTGATCTCCAAAAGAAACTTACATTTATTTTTAAATTTCATGTCAACAGTCCTATTTGTAACGTTTCCTTAATCACTATGGTGTATATATGAGTCTTCGTCATATTGCTACTTAAACCCTGATGCAGGTCTTTATTAACTAGCGTGAACCAGATTCCGGTAGTAAGCAGACCCCAGTCGGGAGCGTTCTTCCTGGGGAAAGATTTATTTTAAAGCCGGCCATGCTTGGATTTCCTGGTATGGGGTGATAATAAAAAGCAGATCAAAATTAGCCAGGTTTATTATAGTTTTAAAAGTCTTTAAAGACAGGCACCCCTTTGTCACCTGCCTCTAGGGGCAGACCACCCCACTACCATGACCGTCCTCGGCTCACAATAGCTTACTAGCTACACCACAACTTCTCAGTTCCATAACATTCCTAGCAGGTGTTTCTGGTGGGTGGTCTCCTCCACAAAATGATTAAGAGACTCGGGCTCCTTCAGTCTTATGGCTCCATGCCATCCTCTCCTTGCTGCATTCAGAATGGCACGAATAGGTCAGGTAGGCCGTTCGGCTACTCCATGAAAAGCCTCAAGACCATTTCCGGAACAACTGGGATAGGGTTACAACCATTTTGACTCAAGTAGCCAAACGATTACAGGATAAGCTTTTGGTTGCCAGAGGCTATGTCTGCCACCCTGAGAAGAGACTGCCTGAAAAATAAAATCACATAGAGCCAAGTAATTAAGAGAAACAGATGTCAGGCAATACGGTTTGAGCTGCTGGATCCAGCCATGCCTGAAGTTATACATCTCTACACGTTTCAGTTATATGAACCTATAAATTCTGATTGGGTTTCTATCACTTGAGCTAGAAGAGTCTTGACAAATATAATTATATACGGCAGTGTAATTACCGGTCTATTCTTGGCTTTTCTGTTAGGCTTTGCTCACTAGAAGCCAAGTAGATTTCTGATTCATCCTTGTGTCCCTGAAGGCAGTACAGGACCTGGTGCATGATAGGTATTTACCACATCCCTGATGAATGGTGACAGACACTTGGGTTCCAGCCCCGATTCTGTCTCTGGTTTGTGACCTTGAGCATCTAATTCTCCTTTCCGAGCCCCATTTCCAACTGCAATGGGAAAGGGTCGTCCCTGCCCTGCCTTGCCCGAGGGCTGCGGTGAGGACCAGATAAGTTCAGGTTTATGAAAGTGCTTGGCAAACTAAAGCTCTACATACATGGGACCTATAATTATATTTTCAAGGATGTAAATTTTGTCCTAATTTCACCAGCCCCTGACAAACTGTGGGTTCTTGGGACACAAAGCAGACAGCATGTTGGAAAAACAGAAGGAAGATGTGAGAAGAGTAGCCTCAGCTGCCCTCAGCACCACTTCCCTGCAACATCAGACTTGATGCACTTGTAGGTGAGATGAGCAAGATGGTGCCCAGCACCCGCGAGATGACTCAAATCTGGCCATGGGCTATGATTCCAGATCTCAACCATAAGCCCACCTATCCAATCCACCATACTCACTCTCTGCCCTCATTTGCTGGTCCTGGGCAGGGGACCCTGTGGAGGACTTCAAGGCTCTAGAACACAGTTCTTAACTATTCTTTATGAGCCTAGGTCTCCTCAGACAGGTTGTTGGGGAACACAATCAAAAAGACATGACTGAGTTGGCCCCAGAACTCAGAGCCGTCCTACCCATGCCCCTACCCTTGGAATGTGGGTTCCACTTGCCTTCCCTGCTCCCAGAGACCAGTCCAAGGGCACAGCCTTGAGATGGTGGTGTGGCCCTGGAAAAACCTGCATGGTGTGTGCAACTAAGCCCAGGTGGGCTTCTTTAGAAGCTTTTAAGGTGTGATGGGCAGACAGAAACTTCTTTCAAGACATGTCTCCAAAGGCAAAGGAAACAAAAGCAAAAATGAACTTTGGGGACTTCATCAAAATGAAAAGCTTCTGCACAGCAAAGGAAACAGTCAACAAAACAAAGAGGCAATGCATGGAAGAGGAGAGGATATTCACAAATGATATTATAGACAAAGGGCTGATATCCAAGATCTATAAAGAATTCCTCAAACTAAACACCCCCCAAAAAGATGATCACATCAAAAACTGGGCAGAAGACATGAACAGACACTTCTGCACAGAAGGCATACAAATGGCTAACAGACACATGAAAAAATGTTCGTCATCATTAGCCATCAGGGAAATTCAAATCAAAACCACATTGAGATACCACCTTATACCAGTCAGAATGGCCAAAATTAACAGGACAGGAAACAAGTGTTGGAGAGGTTGTAGAGAAAGGGGAACCCTCTTACACAGCTGGTGGGAAGGCAAGTTGGTACAAGCACTTTGGAAAATGCTGTGGAGATTCCTTTAAAAATTAAAAATAGAGCTACCCTATGACCCTGCAATTGCACTACTGGGTATTTACCCTAAAGATACAGATAAGTAAAAAGAAGGGCCATATGTACCCCAGTGTTCATAGCAACAATGGCCACAATCGCCAAACTGGAAAGAGCCCAGGTGCCCTTCAATCAGATGAATGGATAAAGAAGGTACAGTCCATATATACAATGGAATATTACGTCTCCATCAGAAAGGATGAATACCCAACTTTTGTAACAACACGGACGGGACTGGAGGAGACTATGCTGAGTGAAATGAGCCAAGCAGAGAAAGCCGAGTATCATATGGTTTCACTTACTTGTGGAGCCTAAGGAGTAACATGGAGGACATTAGGAGAAGGAAAGGAAAAGTGAACTGGGGTAAATCAGAGAGGGAGATGAAGCATGAGAGACATTAGACTCTGAGAAACAAACTGAGGGTTTTGGAAGGGAGGGAGGTGGGGGGATGGATGAGCCTGGTGGTAGGTATTAAGGAGGGCATGTATTGCATGGAGCTCTGGGTGTGGTGCATAAACAATGAATCTTGGAACACTGAAAAAATAAAATAAATTATTATTTAAAAAAATATATTGGCAGGCAGGTGCAGGGAGTCACTGGGCTTGCTGCTGCCCAAGACAAGCCTCAATGGGAGTTCCCTTAGCTATAATTAAAACTGCCACCTACCAACCTGGAGAGCCCCCGCTTCTTCCTTCCATCTCTCTCTGCTGTCCACATATGGCAGCCTGGCTTCAGTCTATACCCAGAAGCTCCCAAGAACGTTGTGAGACTACGCAGGTAAAATCTATGATCTCCTAGTAATAGTAATATTAAATGCATAAAATAAATTATATGGCATTACGAGGGAAATAAATGATCAAAATACGGTCACTAAAACAAAAAAGTATGCAAGACAATGACATGTGTGCTTCTTTTTTAAAACAATAAACAAGATTGAGTCAGTTTATGGTAATTTCAGTGTGGTGGGTAAGAAGGATCAGGGTACTTTGAGACGCCTGCCATAACTGTAGTGGGATATGAAAGTGCCTGTGATTTCTACTTGCAACAAGCAGATAAGGCTAATACTACTTTAAATTCCATTCACAGATCCCTGGTCTCCAGGATAAGGGTCTCTGCATTAGGGCATGATGGAACCACAAGAAAGAAAGAGCCTGGGTCCCTGGGTGACCATGTGGAGCACAGGCCCCCGTAACACGTATTCAACCCAGAGGAAAAGATGAATTTTTTTTCAAGAACATCAAGACTCTGGGGCCAGCTGGGTAAACCTCAACAAGTCACCCAGCCTTTCTGAACTCAAAACCCTCATAAAGAAAATGTAGACCATGACCCCAGCCTTACAGGGCAGCCGTGAGGATGGGGCACAACAGCTCTAGATGTTTGCAAACTATGTAATTGATATTGGAGGTCTTCAGACACCAGCCCGTGAAATGGGACTAAAAATAAGGACAACATGGTGGAATGTCACTAAGTCAAATGGAAGCTATCTTAGCATGGTCCTTTACCCCGAACTGATGCAACCTTCCTAACTGGAGGGGTTATGAAACCCATTCCTGTCTAAACTGGGGATGATTATACAAAACACCTGTGGATCCCCCCACACTGTTCTTACTTCACAAATGGAGTTGGAAGGGTTATTTAAATTCACACATATTTCATGAAATTTGGTGGTTTACAAAGACCACAGAGTAGGAGATCACAAAACAACCATTCATATTATTGACAAACTAATCAAGCTGAGAGAGGACTTGATCCCCGATCTGGCAGAAGTTTGAATGCTTCTGCTAAATCAGGACTGACTCTTCACCTCAAGAATACAGTGTGTTTAACTTAACAAACTGTTAAGAGGCCTAACTAGGTGCACCTTGCAACACTATGGGGCAGGTACTATTATTGACGGCATTTTACAGATTCTAAGGCCCAGAGAGGTGAGGTAAATTACCCCAGATCACACAGCTAGTAAGTTATAGACACAGAATTCAAAGCCAGGCTGTCTGGCTCCAGTATCTTGCCCTTAGTCTCTGCCTTATGGTTCTCCACAGCCCCGAGAGCAGTATGAGGGTCCCTTTCACAGTTTTCTCACCCCCACCCTGTCTAAGTTCTAGCTTCTGTTTATGAGGCCTGAAGGGAGCAATGAAGGAAATGGGACAAACATCTAGCTAGTGTTGCTTCAGATCCTCTCAGGGGGATGGATCCCTTCTGCGTGGCAAGTATTCAAAGGCTGGCATTCCTGGGCCACGTGAGGAACTTCTTCAGGGCCCCTGTAGTGCTCTCCAGTCTTTTGGGGGAGTCCTAGGACTCCCTGACATCTCTCAAACTCTGTCCCCAAAAATACAGTTCATAGCCTCTTTCTGCCAGAGTCCTCTTTCCTGGAAAGCAAAACGATCATCCCTTTTGGGCAGGATACTGAGCAGATGGCCCAGCACCTACTCAGCTCACGGGAAGCTCGCCCATCCTTGTGTGACCAAATGGTTGGGTGTGCAGAATGCCCCCCTCACCCTGCCATCTCTCTTGAACCACTTTCTCCTGGCTCAACAGACACTACGGGCAGATGAGCAAGCCTGCCTGATAGGCAGTCAGAGAATCAGATACCACTCACCACTTCTGGCGGGAACCCCAAATATCAACCAGCAGAATCTGTCAGGATGAGGAGAGTACCCCTCTTTCTTTCCCCAAGAAAATAGAAAAAGAAAAGGCAGGTCATTTATCCCTGCTCTAGAAATTCATTCTCAAATTCGAATCTTCTGCTAATGGAGAAGAATCTTCTGCTTATGCTGAGGGATCAGGGATGGGATAGGAGAAAAGCTGGTATGATGTTCCCCAGAAGGTCCTACAGACATGGGTCTTGTGGCTTTCTGGAATATGGGGACATTTAGCACCCTGTGGTTTTAACTGGAAATATGAGGCAACCAAAAAAGTCCCACTTAAGAGTCTGTGATGTGTATGCCATGCCATCAAATTTCATCCTCACAACAGCCCTATACGATTAAGTTTATTAATTAGGACAATGGTAGTTGCTATAACAAGCAAACCCCCAAATCCAGCCGCTTCATGCAACTGAAGTTTATTTCTCACTCACATAATATTCCAAGGCAGATGGTTTCTGGTTGGAGATCCTTCGTGTGGTCATCCAGGTGGCTTACAGGTTGTGGTTCCACCAAAGTCCTGGGCCTGGGGGCCTTCTGCAGCTACATTGAAGGCAGGGATAGAGAAGCTCACTTGCTACCTTAAGGCCCAGCCAGGAGATGACATTTGCCACTCCCACTACCATTCCATTGGTGGGGACTAGTCATGTGATCAAACTAGGACACAAAGGAGACTGGGAAATGTAGTCTCTGTCCAGGCAAGTATCTTCCAGAGACAACACCACACTAGTCTTTTAGTTAGTGTGACAAAAAAGCTTTATTTCTTTTTTTAAGATTTTGTTTATTCATTTGAGAGAGAGAGCGAGCATGAGCAGGGGAGGAGAAGAGGAAACGGGAGAAGCAGACTCTCCCCTAAGCTGAAGGACTTGAAGATCATGGCCTGAACTAAAGGCATCCACTTAACCCTCTGAGCCGCCCAGGTGCCCCACAAAGCAGCTTTCTTTACCAATGTCTGTTTAATGAGCTCACTGGGCTAACCTGTGCTCGGCATTCCTTCTGAACACAGCTTCTGCCCCAGGCATAACGAATGCTCACAGCTGGTGGACCAGTTTGTATACTGCCCCCCCCCTGATTCCTGTGTTGAAATCCTAATCCTCAATGTTGGTAACAGGAGGCAAGGTCGAGAGGGTGGAGCCATTCTGAATGGGATTAGTGCCTTTCTAGGAAGAGGTATGACAGGGTTTACTTCCTCTGTTCTGTGCCATAGGAAGCAAAAATGAGAAGACCACTGTCTATAAACCAGGAAGAGGGCTTTCACCAAGAACCTGGCATGCTGGCACCCTGATCTCAGACTTCCAGCCTCCATCGCTATGCAAAATAAGCCATCTAGTCTACAGTATCTGTTATAACAGCCTGAGCTAAGACAAATGGCACGTTTGCCAAGAACCTGTGGGGTTCGTTCCCAAACCAGTTTGCACTGGCCATGCTTGTTACTGTAATGATATTCCACACACAGATGAAATAGGAGTACAAAAAGGAAGAGATTTGTTTTTATGAAAATTCAAGAGAGATGAGTTCTTAAAGATACTGTCAATTTAGGCCTGGAAGAAACAATGACAAGAGAGCCAGAAAAGAATTTGCCACAAGAATCTAAGATTCTGCACTCAAGCTGCTGCACAACGTCTTCAAACGCTTTTTCCACTTGAAATAAGCCCAGATCGGAACTCACAAGAGAGATTTGGTAGCTTATGTAAGGAGGGCAATGTGAAAAGCCAATTAACAGCTCCACACTCAAAGATAAGAATGGCAAACCTTCAAGGTGTGTTATCATCTCAAATAATTCTGGGCTTTCGTGAACTAACCTTGATCCCAGCTGAGCTGGATATGGAGGCTTCTCTAGCATTATTAGCCTCATTTTACAGGTGAACAAACTGAGGCCCAGGATAACAGCCACTAAATGGTGGGGCCGAGATCCAAAAGCAGCCAGTCCGGCTGCAAAGTCCGTGCTGACTCCCTGTACCAGCGATGTCCAGTGGAAGTTTCCGTGATGAAGGAGCTGTTCTGACCTGCTCTGTCCAGTGTCCTAGCCACTGGCACTTGTGGCTAATGAGCACGTGAAACACGTCTGGTGTGATCGAAGAACTGAATTTTAAAGCTGAATTAAATTTTAATTAATTTAAAGATCAATGGTCACTTAGGGCTAGTGGCTACGATCGTGACAGAGCAGCTCTGTGCTCCACTAACTAACACATGCCTTGCTGAGCATTTTTATGTCTTTGCCTTGACCTTTCCAGACAATGATGTCTTCTGAAATCAAACCTTGTCCCCTTTGATTCAGATGTCTTGAATTCCAATCCATTATGCTGACTTGGAAATGAGAGGGGTGGGCGTTATCTGGAGGAGAAGGGACACACCTGTCAGCAATGGCGGAACCCCAGTTGCCATGAGAGCATGACGGCCATCTTGCCCTGGTACTCTACTATGCTCCTGGGAGGGAGGGGGGTGTGTGGCCTTTCGGAGCCAGAGCTTGTCAGCAGGACGGGACAGGACGGATCCCTCCCCCCTTGACAGTGGCTTCCTCCCATGGAAGGTGGGATGAAAAGTCCTAGTGTGAGGATGTCATGAAGAGACACCTGCTGAGCGCCTAGCTTTCTGCTTGGATCCTAATAAATGTTCAGTAAATGTCCTTCCAATTCATTCCAACCCACACAGAAACCCTCCTGCGGACACAAAAGGGGGTGAGAATGGAGAGAGAGAAAAGGTTCTTTAAAAAAAAACAATTTTATTGGAAGGGCTTAATACTCTTATTGTTCATTTTAAAAATTATTAACAAGAGGAAAGGTTTTTATCTCTCCATTAACCCAAAGATAGCCGTCCTCAGGAGAGTGAAGAACTCCCAAAGGCTCCATTCAACCAGCCACAGAGTCACGCTGGGAACCGTTTGAGCAGCTCTGGCAGGTCCCAGCAGAGACAGGGTCATGCTCAGACAGTTGCCACTTGTCCCCTGAATAGTGTCTGCGTCATCCTGGGAACCATGGTGCCCTCCTCCCCACATTGGGTATGGGTATGGCTATTCCCTCATGTAGGTTCTGTCTCTCTATAGGTCCCTCAAACCATACGGTTAGTCTTCCAGTGCCTGGAAGATTCTGCAAGAACCCCACATCCTGCCTATAACGTTCTTTAAATTAGCAAGAGGCAGCTTTTGATTTCTTTCTTTTTTTTAAAGATTTTATTCATCTATTTGATAGAGAGAGAGATCACAAGTAGGCAGAAAGGCAGGCAGAGAGAGAGAGGAGGAAGCAGGCTCCCTGTTGAGCAGAGAGCCCGACGAGGGCCTCGATCCCAGGACCCTGAGATCATGACCTGAGCCGAAGGCAGAGGCTTTAACCCACTGAGCCACCCAGGTGCCCAGCTTTTGATTTCTTGCAGCCTGGATCCCTAAGTGATACTCAGGCCCCAGAAAGGCTACGGCTGCCATCTCGAAGGAGCTGATACCTGAGGCCAAAATAATCCATTCTTTTAGGACAGAGACAAAAGAGAGATCTTATCAGGAAAACCACCTGGGCCCACTGGGCTTCTGGAAAATCACTGAACTATATTCTAACTATAAAAATCAATCCTGGAAGATCCCAGGAGGCCTGGGGAATAAGCAGTGTGGGAAAAGAAAAGAAAAAATTAATTGGGTAGAAGGGGTACTAACATTTGCTAGGTGCCTACTCTGGGCTGACCGCTCCTTCACGCTTCCATTTAATCCTCCCAGAAATACTGGGAGGCTGGTATCTTTACACCCAGGCCACAGATGAGGAAACAGAGGCTTGAAGGTAAAGTTGCTTGCCCAAGAGGGAACTGAGGTCTGAGCCTGTGTCTTCTCTCTGACATGGGAACAGCAAGGCCTGCCTGACTCACAAAGCTTTCAGAAGGCTCTAGACTCATAGGGATGCAGAGTGCTTTGAAAGGCACCCAGGGTCCAGCGGGGGACAGGGATCACCTTCCTTGTTGTCTTAAAGCTGGCGACCCCGGGGCCCTGGAAGAAGACCGAAGGCTTCGCTGAGCAGCCACGCATGTGACTCTGGCATGAAGGGCCAGAGGAAAATCACTGGATCCCCTCAGGTTCCCAAAGGAGGAAGGAGGGGCAGAGGCGGAGGGAGGGGCAGCCAAGGGGGTGCCTTAGAGTGCTGCTGTTTTTGGTGACAGCTTAGCTGACGGTTTTGCAAAGCTGAGAAATACACATCCACAGGCTCTAACCTCTTCTGGCTTAAAATAGAGCTGCTGAACCCAAAATGCCAAGCACACGGCCGAGTCACCTGCCTGGCAGGGCCAAACAGCTCCCCCGTGACCCCAGTAATACCTTCCCCCAGCAGGCACGCCGACAAGACGCTGATCAGCTGTGTGTCACGGGGGCCTCACGGTGCTGGGGGCAGCCAGCCAGAACTCCTCCGCTCCAGCTTAGAGACGGGGAAGGTGAAGGCCAGAGAGGCAATCGGAGGGGGATAGAGCCAGGGGCATGATGCCTGATGAAGCAGTGTGGTGCCCTGGAAGGATCGTGATCTTGGGGACCACACGGCCCTGAGTTCAAGTCCTGATTCAGCCACCACCCAGCCATGAGGACCTGGCAAGCAGGGCATCGTCTCTGTGCCTTGGTTTCCTGCACTGAGGGCTCCGTTAGGAAGGTCTATGAATATGCCTAGCACAGACATGTGCTTCCAGAAAAAGAATTCCTGACATCTGCTGGCAGTCAGTGTACAAAGGGAGGAAACACAGCTACTGCTACCCAGCTCCAAGCAACACACAGATCTTTTTTGCTCCTCGGGCATGGACCCCATGAGGTGGGCCTCATTATCACCTCAGATATGTCTTGGATGGGAAAACCAAGGCCAGAGAAGTGTACTAGCCACATTCACCCACCTAGAAAGTGGGTGGAGGAGCTGGAATGTGAGCCCAGGCCTCGTGGGCTGTGTCAATGACCAGAACTCATTAACTGTCCCCGGAAAGCTCTGTTTGGCCTCTGCTCAGGCAGTAAACCCACGGTCCTCCAATCCCCCGCCCCCGAGACCGGGACCCAGGCTCCAGCTCCTTTGCAGCCTGGGCAGAAATAAGGAAAAGCCAACTTCCGGAAGCCACTATTGCAAATGAGGCTTCTGGGCCACAGAGCTGCAGTCTGGCTTCCCAGGAGAGCAGGGGCGCAAGGCCCCTGGTTCGGCCCCAGAACGGAGTCAGAACACACGCTTTAATGTCTGTGTGGGCCCGGGCGTTCGCTCACTTGTGATATTTGAAACAGTGGCTAACACTTCTAGATGAGGATGCTCTTAGTGTTTCCTGCCTGTGGGCTCCTCCCTGCCAACCATCACTGAAGTCATTTTCCACTGCTGCTCAAAGAAATGATCGCCAGCATAGCGGCTTAAACCACAGCCCTGTGCCATCTCCCACTTCTGCAGGGTGAAGGGTCACACAGGTCGCACCAGCCTAAAACTGAGGCACTGGCAGGACTGCATTCCCCTCTAGAGGCTCGAGGGAGGCATTTCCTTGCCTTTTCCAGATTCTAAAAGTCACCTTCTCTCCTTGGCTTGTGGCCCCTTTCTCCATCTCTGAAGCCAGCAACATCAGGCCAATTGATTCTTGAATCTCGCTGGTTGTCCCTCTTCTGCCTGCCGTGCCCTTGTATAAGGACCCTTGTGAGGACACAGGCCCACCCAGATGGTCCAGGATAACCTCCCATCTGCAGGTCAGCAGATTAGCAACTTTCATTCCACCTGCAACCCTCCCTCCTCTCTGTTGCATATCCTAACCTATTTACAGGTTCCAGGGAAAGAACGTGGGCATCTTTGGGGGGAGGGTGCATAGCACCTCATGAGATAGGAACTTCTCTAAACCGGTTTTACTGGGGGGATGGGCACTGACTCATCCTACCTTCCATACCAGTAAGCGGCAGACTGGAATATGAACTCAGGCGGTCATGGTGCCGGGTCCATGCCTGAACTCCTACGGGCCGCTGCTGCTCATCTGTCCACAGTCACTGGGCATGTGCTGTGCCAGACCTGGGTGCCAGGGACAGAGAGGTGACCAAGGTAGAATCCCTGTTCTCCGGAGGAACACAGGTATGGAATGGGAGGATCACAGTGCTGGGGATGAAGGCAAGAGGACAGGAGCTCACAGGCCTTTGGCAGCTCGGAGGAAGGCCTCCTACGGAGGGGCTAGGGATGGCATGTCCAGTCAACTGGGAGCTAAAGGAGGTAATGGGACATCAGCCAGCCATAAGTACAGCATACGGAGACTGTTGTGATGAAATGCTCTGATACCTGCAAAGAGCTTTAGCAGGCGTCTGGACCCTGGCAGGCATTCAATAAATGTGGGCTGTTGAGTGTGATGGGAAGGGGACTGTTTTAAGCAAAGCAAGAGTTTGTTGCAAGGAGCTGATAGTTCAGTGTGGCTGAAGAAAAAAAATCACAAAGGGGCTGCGGGACGGAGGCTGGAACAGAGACGAGAGGACAGGAGATGCGTGCCAAGACTGCAGCAGAGACCAGGCAACACCGCTGCAATGTTCTGGACACCTGCGGGAGAAGCTGCCGGGTCTGCACAAAGACCCACCCCGGACTCGTGCTGGATGGCAGGACTGGATTCCTTGGGGAGTGAGGTCATGGAAGGCTGCCCAAGCACCCAGCTGTTCAGGCCAAAGACCCAGGGGTCATCCGGAGTCCCTTTTTGCCCTCCAGGCCCAGCTCATCAGCAGGGGCTGCTGCCCCATGCATCAGGGTAACACCAGCTGGGGTAACAGACTGAGCCCGTAGCTCACGGGCTCAACACAACAGAAGTTCAGAATCGGTGCTCCTGGCGTGGGGGCGGCCTTGTGGCATCATTTGGGTGCCCAGGCTCCTTCCACCCTGTGGCTATGCTTTCTCCTAAAAACTTTACCCCTCTGCATTCAGCCTGCGGGTGGGGGCCGAGCCACATGGAGGGGTTTACAGGCCAGGCCTGGGAGTTGATACAGGTCACTTCTGCCCACAGGCCATTGGTGACAGTTCTAAGTGCAAAGGAGGCTGGGAAAGCTGGCTAGCTGTGTGCACCCAGCTCCAGCTCCTCACCCTATCTCTGATCCACGGCTTCTCTACACCTCCAGTGCTGTGCCCCTGGTCTGCGCCACCCCCCAGCACGTTCATGGACAGAGTTTCCTAAGTGGCCTCACTCTTAGCCAGCACCCCTTTTCCACCGCATAGCCAGGATGCTCTGTTTGAAAAAATGTCAATCAGATCACTGGTGTGGGTTTGTTTTCCTGCTTACAGCCTTTCTGGGCTGAGGGCCTGTAAGACCCTTTGTGAAGTCCCCTCTCTGGCCTCCTCCTGCTCCCTGCTCTTCCACCCCCCAGCACCCGGATTCCCCTGGCTCCAGCTTAAAGGATTTGCATTTGCCGCCCTGGGCGCTCCCTCCCCAGTCACTCCTCAGGGAGGCCTTCCCACCACCTCTGCTGGCAGTGCCTATCCCAGGCTGTTTCCCTTCTGTCTCACACCTGTCTTCAATGATCTTTGTGTGTCTGTTTGTTAGCCAACCCTCCCTTCTAGGATATGGGCTCCGTGTACCTAAGGATGCTTGCTTGTCCCAGTAGGTGCTCAGTAAAGTTTTGTTGGCTGACTGGCCCAAGATCGCAGGACCAGAGTGGTGGAGACGGAGACCGGACATCGGCAGATGTAGGCTTTGGGCGCTCTACTCCAGCTGTCCCTGTTTAGAGACATCTGCGGCCCCGAGCGCCCGCGGGTAAACAAAGGCAGGTGTTGCGAGGGGGCGGGGTGGCAGGAGGAGCCCGAGCCCTCACGGTCCTCCGCGGCCCCCCCCGGCCCCGCCTCCGTCCCCCTCCCCCCTCCCCGGTCCGCCCCGCGTCCGGCCGCCCGCAGCCCGTTCCCGCCGCGCGGGGCGGAGGGCGCAGCGGCCGTCGGGGCGCATGGATGGGCCCGGGGCGCGGGGCCCGCGGCGCCGCCATGAGGAAGCAGAGCGTGCGCACGGCCGCGCTCATCCTGTGCATCCTGTCCTACCTGCTGGTGGGCGCCGCCGTCTTCGACGCGCTCGAGTCCGAGGCGGAGCGCGGCCGCCAGCGGCTGCTGGCCCAGAAGCGCGGCGAGTTCCGGAGGAAGTACGGCTTCTCCGCCGAGGACTACCGCGAGCTGGAGCGCCTGGCGCTGCAGGCCGAGCCGCACCGCGCCGGCCGCCAGTGGAAGTTCGCCGGCTCCTTCTACTTCGCCATCACCGTCATCACCACCATCGGTGAGCGGCCCCACGACGCCCCTCACCCCGGGCTCGAACCCTTCCTCTGCCCCTGCCCGCCTGGGTGGCTTTGGACCAGTCATTTCAGCCGCCCTCCGCCGAAGAGGGCCGGCGTCCCACGCGGGCGGCCCTGGGAGGAGTCAGGAGCCCACGTTCGCCCAGAGGTGGCACGCGGGAGTGCTCAGGACATCTTCGGGGAGGTGGGGGCGCTGGGAGACAGGTGCAGCGGGGCGAGGCGCGAGTGACCGGAGATGAAGGCTTCCTTGCCTGGCTGCAGCAACCTAGCTGTGTGACTTCAGACAAGTTGCTTAACCTCTCTGAGCCTCAATTCCCCGCACCGTCCCCCCAAAAGTAGGGCTGCCAATAGGCCTTGCTTATCGCGGGGCGGGGCTGAGATAATTATTGTCAAGGAAATAATGTATGCAGAAAGTTTTAGCTTAGGGTCTGACACATAAAGCACTAAAAAATAGAGATTGCTTTTTGTATTATAGTTATTCTGTCACTCCATGAGAACGGGATCTAGTCTGTTCTTAGTCACTGCAGTGTACCCAGCCTAGCGCATAGTAGACACTCAATAAATATTTGTTGAAGGAATGACTGATTACCATAAGCTTTGGACTTCACCCTCGGGGACCCAGAGCAATTTCTCTGCAGCATCTGGACCTTCCGCTGTTGCCATGGCTACCGTCTGGCTGATACCTGCTGAGCAGAAGCCTGGGGAAGCAGGAAAGGAGAGAAGCAGGCTCTGCAGGGCTCCAGGCCAGGTGTCAGCTGCTTCCCAGGTCCCAGCTGTGAAGTCTAGGCATGTCCACCCCATCATCCCCAGGGCTTGGATCACCACTCTGGAAGTCGAGCATTGGAGGAAGTTTTTTCATAATGCTCTTTCAAGTGGATGTGAGCTATGGGTTAAAAGCCCGAGTTCTGCAATTACCTAGCCCAGAGTTCTGTTTCATCTCTGTTGCCTCCTGTGTTCTCTGGCAATTGGATGTACCTCTCTGAGCCCTAGTGTTCTCAACTGTAAATGCCGTTCTTGCCACCCCATTGGGTAGTTGCCAGGTTTAAATGAGGTCAAGTGTGTAAAACGCTTGGCACGGTGCCTAGGGCTAAATAGACACTATTAATTAGTAATCATAACAATTCATTGTTTGCCAGCTGTGGGCCCAGCTCCCATTCAGCCCTTTATGCCCTCTCCTGTCAACACGGGCACCCATGCTTCCCTACCTGGGCTCAGCCCAAGACACTCCCTGTTGCCATCCCCAGTGGGTGGGCCCCCATCCACCTCTTCTGCCCACCCCCGACGCTATCTGGAGACCTCAGGAGCTCTGTTTGGTCTTCTCTGCAGCTGGTTCCTAGCTGGCCATCTGGAAGCTTGGGGAAAGGGACCTACAGAGTGGAAATAGCCCCAGTTTTGCCTTTTCTGGCCACCCGGGGGCGCCTTTTGCTGTGTGATCCGGGGCTGCATAAGCCAGCCTTGCAGAGAGAGCCCAGGCTGACCTTAGGCTGTACAGTTTCATCTCTTGCTTTTTTTCACCTAATATTTTTTGGTGATTTTTAAAAAAATTCCCTAAAAAACTGTGTCACCGTGGAGCACCTGAGTGTGTCCTTTGCAGGATTAACTTGCTCACTGTGGCACTGCACCACTCAGGGGTTTGTGTGTTGGCATATTTACATTTTGGCAGATGGTGCCCATTTGCTAGAGGAAGGGTGTTCTTTGCTGGGAAGGTCCCCCTGACTTTTCCTGGGTTATGGACCCCTTTGAGAATACCAGGAACGTTTTCGCACCTCTCTCCAGGAATGCTCATTCCCCAGTGATGGCACAGCGGTCCAGGATTCAAGGACGCCCGCTCGCATGTAGGTCCCCTACGGCAGGGAAGACTTGCTACACCAGACTGAAGAAGCGCTTAGTGAGGGCTGGCTCGGAGCAGGATATGGGAAGAACTGGACTGGGGGGGGGGTGTGCGAGTAGCAGGGGGGGGGAAAGGGTGATCCAGGGGAGGAAAAACCATGAGAAGAAGCACAGGGAGGTGGGACATGCAGGTTGGGGAAGCAACATGGGGTGAGGCTGGACAGGTGGGAGGGGAGACGGATCACCAAGGAGCTCGGACACCATGTGAGAGCTGGTGGATGCTTTCTCCTGTGGGTACTGGGGCGCTGTGGAAAATTTTATTTTTAAATCAAGGCATAATTTGCACACAGTGACATTCACCATTTTCCAGTGTAGCAGCCTTTTGTGAGTTTGACAAATGAAGGCCTGTCAGGCAACTGCAGCCACATACCAAGACATGGCAGGCTTCCATCACCCCCAAATTTGCCTTGCCTCTTTCTGGTCATGCCCTCCTCAGCCACCAGGACTGGCAACTACAGATCTGCTCTCTGTCCCCATAGTTGTGCCCGAATATTTGCAGAAATATTATTTCAATGCAGCCATGCAGTATGTAGTCTTTTGGGCTTAGCCTTCACTCTCCGTAAGGCTGCAGAGATCCACCCTTCCTGGTGGCCTGCCGGTAACCCTAGCTCCTGCCTCTCTGTTCTGAACGGAACTGCGTTGTATGGATGTATCGCTGGTTGTTTGTCCCTCCCCGGCTGAAGGCCGGTGAGTTGTTTACAATTTGGGGTGATTAGGGATAGCCACTGCAAGGTTTCAAAGGCAGGGGATGACCTAGTTAGAAGCAGCATTTCAAGTTGCTGCGCGGGCTCTGAGGCTGGGGAGAGAGCCCAGGCCGGGCAGCCGCGGCCGGCGCTCACGCCCCGCCCCACCCTCCGCTCTCCCTCCAGGGTATGGCCACGCGGCGCCAGGCACGGACTCGGGCAAGGTCTTCTGCATGTTCTATGCGCTCCTGGGCATCCCTCTGACGCTGGTCACCTTCCAGAGTCTGGGCGAGCGCCTGAACGCGCTGGTGCGGCGCCTCCTGCTGGCGGCCAAGCGCTGCCTGGGGCTGCGGCGGCCGCGCGTGTCCACCGAGAACATGGTGGTGGCCGGACTACTGGTGTGCGCCGCCACCCTGGCCCTCGGGGCCGCCGCCTTCGCGCACTTCGAGGGCTGGACCTTCTTCCACGCCTACTACTACTGCTTCATCACCCTCACCACCATCGGCTTCGGCGACTTCGTGGCGCTGCAGAGCGACGAGGCACTGCAGAGGAAGCCGCCCTACGTGGCCTTCAGCTTCCTCTACATCCTCCTGGGGCTCACGGTCATAGGTGCCTTCCTCAACCTGGTGGTCCTGCGCTTCCTGGCGGCCAGCACAGACGCTTCCGAACGCGCCGCCCGCGGCTCCAGCCCGCTCCGCCTGGGGGCGCCCGAGGGCCGCAGCCACTCCCCGCCCCGCCGCCCGGCCCGCGTCCGGGGCTCCACCTCCGTCTCCTCCCGAGTGCACCAGCTGCAGATGGGGGCCCGCGACAACCTGGGCTTCTCGCCCCCCTCGAGCCCTGGGGCTGTGGCCGGCGGCGGGGCGGGCAGGCCCCCGGCCCGGCGGAAGTCCATCTGACAGCCCAGCTCTGGCTGGGGCCCCGGGTCACCTGTCGGTGCACCCTCCCCAGAGCTTGGAGAGGGGTGAAGAGCCGTGGCCTCAGGTTCATCTTCAGCCACAGTCCTTCCCCTCTGTGGCCAGTCCTTCGCTCCTCCCGCAAAATACATTAAAGCCTCACCACAAGCTCGAGCGCGACTCTCCAGTTGCCCTGGAGGTGCAAATCCCTTGTAGCCCACCTTGTTTCAGGAAGGCATGGTCACATGGGCCTCCCAGGAGAGGCTCTCCACAGGCCCTGCGTCACCATCTGGCCCTCTGGAGTGGAAACAGGTGGCCGTTTTTCTGTTGCGAGAAGAGGCAGGTTCTCCGTGTTGTGGGGAAGATGGGTGACTTCCAACCCTGGAATCCTAGGAGCGAGGCCGGCCGCTCACAGCTGGAGCAGCATGGTGGACAGCAGGGAAACATCTGTGCAGTGGGGAGGAGTGGGCACATCTGCACTATTTAAACGATCATTCTCTTGCTCAATTTGGTGTAGAGTGGAATTGGCCCATGTGTGAATGAAACACACCCCCCCCTCCCACCCCATCTGCCGCTCATCCTCCTTGGCCATGCCACCTCATGATGAGGGGGGCCTTGCTGACAGCCACTGCATCACTGGGGCACCTGGGCACAGACAGCAGTGTGCTGTGGGAAGAGCTGTCATCTGGGAACTGCCCATCATGGGACCTTGGGGAACGTCATCCCCTACCTGGGCCTCAGTTTCCTGCCCCCCCCCCATTGCATCTCTGGAAGGGTTCCGTGCCCATGGTGGGGCATGCTGGCATCCCCGCAGCACTCTGCTCCTTCACACAGCAACTACCCTTGGCTTCCCGGATGGAACTCTCAACAAAGCAGAGGGAGCCGGGTTAGAAAAGCCAAAAACTTTAATTTTCAACATGAGCTACATGGTCATGAACACAATGCAACGTGACCCACACCAACCCAGGGGCCCTGGAAACCCTCCCTCCCCAAAGTCCCGAGCAGCTCCTGCTCCCGGAGAGGGAGTGAGGGGAGAACGGGCAGATGGAAAGGCCCCCAGCCTGAGGACCCGGGGTCCAGCCTCCCTGCTGCCCCCTTAGGAGGCAGCCATGGAGTGAAAGGGTGTGAGATGTGCTGCCTGAGGCCCCGGGTTCAAGTCTCCACTTCACCCTCACAGAAGCTAGGAGTACGATGGGCACGGTCTGCCTCCACCACGGGGCTCTGAGGTGCTGCTATACAGACAAGGGGCCCTCCCAGAGAGCCACGGGGATCACTACCGGGGAGCGGGAGGGGGCTTGGTCCCCTGGGCCTGGCACAGCGCTGCTGCTCAATAAATAAATGCAGGTGGCCTCGCCTGACGCAACAGCTGTGCTCCAAAGGGAGAGGGACTCAGCGCCGCCTCGGAACACTGAAGGGTGCCCAGGAGCTCCCGGTTTGGGGAACTAGATGGTGAATCAGCTTGTAAAGTGCGTAACCACTCCCTATTCGACCTCCCAAGTGCTGGAGAACAGAGTCCTAGTTCCGGCTCAGCCAGGACCCCACAGTGGGAGCTTAGCAGGTGCCTTCCCTCCCAGGGCCTCAGCTCCCTCCTCGTTATAGTGAGGCTGGTAGTACTGGCCCCTCCGCCGCCCAGGGGCTCTTGGGAGGGTGTACTTGACGGAAAAGCACTTTGAAAGCAAAAGTCTGAAAAGCGCAACAGGAAGGTCAGATATCGTTACAGCTGAAGGTTTGGGGAGGCTTAAGTTGAGGTCTACCACAGCCACCTCACTCCCACACAGCCCCAGGCAGGAAGTGGTGCTCATTACCTCCCTCGGGTTGGTCCAATGGGGTTATTACCCCTCCTGCAGCGGCAGCCTCTACCCAGACATTGAGGCCTAGACCAGATCCTGTGCACCCTCAATCAGCTGGCCGGACTCCAGGAGAGCTAAGTTTGTATGGCCACTCTCCCCCAAGCCCGGGCCCTCGGAGATGGAATCGAGCAGGGCTGGATGGCCCAGGGCTTAAAGGGCACAAATACTTATCATGGCAGACATGCCTGGGCAGTGGCTTTCAGTCCCAGGAAGGACCGAAGCAGGACAGAGCCCCTTTCTGTCCCCATGGATCATTTGTTGAGGGGTCTTGGACAACTCACGTCCTGATTCTGGGCTTTAATTGCCTCACCTCTCAGAGGCGCTACAATGTGCCCGCGTTTTCTGGGCCACTGGGAGGCTCTACAGAGAGAAGAGAGGAAGAAGTGTTGTGGGAAATGGCGGCCTCACTGGGTCCTGCTCTGGCTGCAGCTCACCCTGGGGTTGGAGGAGGCCCAGGTTAGGGGGTGCCATTGAATTCCCAGGTGATCCCAGAGGCAGGCCCTGCCTGGCCTTGGTCCTCATCTGTAAAGTGGACTTCATTAATGGTCCCAAAGGCCCTTTCCCGTGTGTATGAAAAGCGGATTCTGGTGAAGGGAAATGGAGACTTCCTCGCACAGTACCTCTGTATGTGACTTTTGGCCCAGTGATTGAAAAAGCAATCAACCCTACAGACCCCAGTTCCCAGCTCCCAGACCTCTACAGTGCCCCATCTCTGCTCCTCCTGCAGTGGAGTGTGAATGGGCCAAGGATCAGGCAGCAGTAGGGGCAGGATGAGCTTGAAGGTTCCCCAAAGCTAACACTGAGAACAGTCACCCCTTCCCCCAGACCCCATCTCTTGGTGAGGACAGACGGGGGCTCCTGCACCAAATGGTCAGAGCCCCTTGGAAGCAGGGCACGTGCTCACAACAATTATACAAAGAAACAGGGCTCCAGCCCCCACTCCACCCCACCAGGAGGTGAACTGAGATTTCACAGAACAAACAAGAAAGTCAGTGAGGGGGGCCCTTGCTGACCACCCCCCAGGATGTTGTTATTGCTTTGGAGCACGCTCTCTCTCTTTATAAAGGCTGTGCAGACCCCAGAGGGTAGGCTTGGGCCAGGTGGAGGGCGGGGAGGCACCAAGCCCTCTCCCCTTCTGTGTGGGACAGCCAGGCTCTGCCCTTGCCCCGTCTTTGAAAAGCTACCCCTGAACAAACCACAGCAGTGACAGCTGGAGAGAGAAGGTGCTCTCCTGGCTCAAAATATTCCAAATGGTGAGTAATAAACAAACAGTGGAGAAATCACACTGGTTAAAAAAAAACAAACAGAGGAGGGGCTGATTCTGGGCCTCAGATTGGAGGCCATCCAGAGCCCTGCTGCCTCCTGCCCCAGCCTCGGGATTCCACCCAGCACAATCCCAGGAAGCTCGGGAGAGCTCATTGAGAAAAGAAAGGGGCATTTCCATCTCCCCTTCCCAGTGCAGCATGGGAAGCTCCATGGAGGCGATATAACTCATCCAGAACGTTAAAGGCTCCCCAGGGCTTAAACAAGCAGAGAGGGAGGGAGGGAAAGAGAGGGAAGGGGTTCAAGGTGGAAGAAATCGCCTGGTCAATAGCCTAGAGTCAGGCCAAGGACGAGGCGGGACTGAACACAGCGGGGCCTCCGGGTGGAAGACAATGTCAGTCGACCAACGGAGCCCAGGCCTCTCCACTGAGGCCTGCAATCCTCAAGAGTGCTTCACAAATAAAACCTGTACCAAGGATAATACATCAGAATCTGAGTATAAGGGACAGCTCCAGCTACAACCCTGGGGTGGGGGGAGGGAAGGGGAAGAAAGGCTGACCTCCCATGACCCAGGCTCCAGGCCCAGACCCAGACCAGTGGGGAGACCGCCGTCTCCTCTCCACCCCTGTCCTGGAGCTCTATAAGGACTATATGCAAGCTAAGAACAGGCCCTAGGGCCTGGAACACTAAGTCTACCCAGCTAACCTGGACTACGCCCTACACAGCAGGGACTGGGTAATGAGGGGTGGTGGGCTGCTGGGTGCCTCCCAGAGGGAGGTGGCAGAAATGTGCTTCTATAAAGACGGGCCAGCCTGTGTCCTCCCAGCATGCAAAAGGGCTTCCATAGGCCTCGGGGAGGGCCGGGCCAGGAAGGCAGCTACCCAGGCCTGCTTGAAAAGGAATTTCCCGATTCTTACACTCACGAGCCAAGGTAGTTGAGGCCAGGGCAGTGGGTTCTGCCCTTAGTACAGGATGTTTGTTTAAAAAGACTAAAATAGGGAAGCTCTGTTGCCTCCCCAGACCCCTAGCCTAGAGGCAGAGGGGTAGACAAGAAGACCTTTGACCTCATCCAACGAGCAGGGATTCTCCTCTTTGAGAAACCCTTGCCTTGGCACCACCAGTCCCAATCCCGACTTTACTCGGACTCCCTCTCCAATCCAGCATCTCCAAAACTCAGAGATGGTGAGCTCTCTGGGCTTTGGGTTCTCAAAAATCAAGGTTCCACAGCTCCTCCACCAAAATGCAGATGACCCAGTTCTTTCCAGTCCATCGTTTCCAAACAAGCTTGTTGCAATCCCACAGAGTAGGGCACCCTGGCAGTCTGTGCCAGGCCCAGGGCACCACCTCCTTTCCTTTGGTCCCTGCTGGACCCCAATTCCTAGAGCCACTGGAAGAGGGGCGGGCAGGAAGGGCAGACAGATGGACTCAAGACAAGCTGCGGCAAAGCTCCTTCCATAGGCAGGAGGAGGGAGGCCGAGCTCCTCATCCAGTGGGAGGCTTTGGGCCCCCCGGAGCTGGCTCCGGATCCTTGCAAAGCTGCCCCATCAGCTTTGGGGCAGGAGTAGCTGCCTGAACCCGGTGCCGCAGGAAAGACACTTGCTGGTAATTGGCACCATGGAGATGGCCGCTGGGTTCTGGACTTGGTTCCGGGCAGCAAGCTTCTGAGGAGGCAGAAAAGGGGAGCAGTAGAACAGTGTCTGGGACAGGAGGATGGTCTGCTCTGCCACCTCAGTCTCTCCTTTCTCCGGATTGCAGCCACATCCACCAGGTCAAGAACCGGCCAAGTCAAAAGTGCAGCCAATCCCGTTGGGAGAGGGAAGGTCTCAGAGGGTAGGAGGCAAAAAGGGGGTGAGGAGGGGCCCTGGGGGGGCAGGTTTCCCCATTCTGCTTCCCCGCTGTGGGGGAAAACCCCATCCTCCTCTGTTCAATGTGCCCCTGGGCCTGGGGTCCCAGGTTGGGGCTGGGCGTTCTCCAGGCCTTGTTGGGGAGCTCCCCCCCACCCCGGCCCTAAGATCGCTCGCCACAGGGCCCCACGGTGCTCTCGAGGGACAACTGGGACGCCTGCCGGAGCAGGGGGCCCGCAGCTGGGTCCACCATGGAGGAGGTGGGGAAGAGCTTGTACCAGCCCACAGCTAGGGTGGTCAAGTCCAGCTCCTCCAGTAGCACACGGGCCACACCCATGAACTGCTTCCGCTCCATCCGCCCATAGTTCCCCCACACGATCACCTGTGGGGCAAGAGACACCACGGGTCAGATCCACCAGAGCTGCACACAGGCCCCAGCACCCGACTCCAGGTCACCCCCCACACACACCCACGGGAGTCCTGTGGATCTCTGAGTCCTGTGGATGCCACGCCTTAGAATGGCTGGCTGACCGCATTGTCCTAGTGCCACCATTACTGCTCGCCTGGTCAGTGGCTTCCTGCCTCCCATCCAGCCCTCTCCATTCCGCCCTCCACACCCTTCTCTGTCTTGGATGCTAAGCCGTGAGGGTTGACCCTACATGAGGAGTCCCCTGCCCAGTCCCCTCTAAAGCCCCCGCCAGGCCCTCCACTTCCAGACCCTTGGAAACCCTCTATGTGAAACAAAGTTTGTAAAAGTGGCTGTGAGAGGCCCTTCCCTGTTTCCAGCAGACTCCCTATTGCAGGGCCTTCCCTGCTGTGTGGCCTACACTCTCTTGGGGCAGCCAGCTACGGGGTTCCTGTGGCTCAGTTTCTAACCCCATCCCCTCTCTAAAGGGGGGCTGGCTCAGCCACCCCGCAGGCCCTGTGGGTGCGCAGGCACAGCTTCTGGGCTCAGACACACATAGGTCCTGATCCCAGACCCAGCTTGGTGGTATGGACAAGGCCTCTAACCCCCCAGGGTCCCTGAGGTCTTGTTTCTAAATGAAATTACTCCCAGTCTACCTCTTGGGCAAGGATCAAAGGAATGGATGTGAAAGCTCCCTGTGAATTCTCAGCGGCTCCTCCAGCACACGGGAGGGGGGAGATGAGAACAGTGTGAGTACACGCTACCGTGCACAGGGTTGGGACTGCCCCAGAGTGACACTGGCCTTAGAGGCCATCTTCCCAACAACCACACAAAATGCTCCCATGTCAGTTGTTTCAACTAGAAGTTAAATCACTTGCCCAAGGTGGCTCACCTCTAGTGCATGGATGGCTTCATTTTAGACTGGGGTTATGAGCTCAGCTGTGTCCCCCCAAATTCATGTTGAAGCCCTAGCCCCCAGAATGCAACTGTAATTTGGAGATAGGGCCTTAGATTCAAGTGAGGCCATTAGGGTGACCTTAATCCAATTCCACTGGAGTTGTAAGAGATTAGGACACACGGAGAGCCCACAGGGGTGCACGTGTGCCGAGCAAAAAGACTGTGTGAGGACCCATAGAGGGAAGGTGGCCGTCTGCAGACCAAAGAGAGAGGTCTTGAAAGAAACCAAATACCTTGATATTGGGCTTCTATCTCCACAATTGTGAGAATTTCTTTGTGTGTGTGTGTGTGTGTGTGTGTGTGTGTCTTAACACAACTAGGGTTTATTTCTCACTCATTTAGAAATCTTACAACTCTTGGGGTGCTTGGGTGGCACAGTTGGTTGAGCATGTGTCTTTGGTTCAGGTCCTGGGATCGAGTCCCCCCTTGGGCTCCTTGTCCCACCGGGAAGCTGCTTCTTCCTTTGCCTGCTGCCTGCTGCTCGGCCGGGAGAAATTTCTATTGTGTAAGCCATCCCCTCAGTGGGACTTTGACGCTGCCACAGCTGCTGTTGGGCCTCACCTCAGTGCCCGTGGGTCTGTCCTGCTCTGATGTCAGAGTGCTCACAGCAAGGGCCCATCAGATATCTGTCGCCCACCCCCTCCACATCCCAGACAGGGCAGTTCTCTGGAGCTTCTCTAGGGACGCTCAGGCCAGAAGCCCGAGCTTCCTCTAGCGGACCAGATGTGAGCCCTGGATGGCCTCCTGGGGTCTTACATCACATTTGCATGCCTCTAGGCTGGAAGACTTTCCCCAGCTTTTTTGACAGGGATGTACATTACAACTTTACAGCCTCACGGGATGAAGACACGGGATTCCCAGCGAAAGCAAGTGCCCCACCAATTATGACTTGCCTCACTAAGAACAAGTTTTCTTTCTTAGTCTACCTCATTAAACAAACAAGCAGACACACCTGTTGAGAGCCACTGCACTGATTTCACAGCTCACAGATGGGTCTTAACCCTCAGGTTGAAAAATTCTGCCTTAGGCCCCAGGCCAAAGTCCCAGTCTTAGCTACTTACAACGCTCAGGGCCTGCCCTCATTTGGTCTGCTTGCCCTGGTCAGAAGCAAGACAGGGAGGCACCAGCTCGAGGTACTCGAGCGGCGGCTCTGAGACAGTGGGCACACAGTTCCTGCAGGCGTCCGACCTGGGCCCTGCCGCCACCTGCAATGGGCGGCTATTTCCAGCTCCATGTCCAAGTTACCCTGAGGACCCTCCTAGTGGCCAGGGGACCGCACGCCTCTCCTGGCTCCTCACCACCTCCCCGTGGATGATCAGTCCAGGCTGAGCCGGGCTTCCACAGGTGGCCGTGATGACATGAACAAGAACAATGGCAGCAGCCAGTGCAGAGCACATTTACTGTGAGCCAAACTTCCACTTTTCTCGCACAAAGGACCCATGTCGTTGCCACAGTGATGTTCCCTGGAGGTATCACGAGCACTCCCATCTTACAGAGGAAACAGCTGAGGCTCAGAAAGGAACTGGTTCCAAGTTATACTTCGGAGCTCAGACCAACCATGGTGCTCTACTTCCCAGGAGCGCCCCCCTCTCCCCGCCAGGGCCCCTCACCTGCAGGACTTTGCCCTGGGGGCTCTCAGGAAACAGCAGCACCTGGTTATACAGCGGGTCCAGCGACTTGCGAGCGACTTTGGTCTTCTTCTTGGCAATGCAGACGCCGTTCTCTAGCAGGTAGGCCTTGATGTAGGCCGCTGAGGACAGAGGCCAGCGGGTGACTTTCAATGGGGCCCCCAAATGGTAGGCACATGGTGCAGCACAGGGGCGCTGCCCACCTACTGCTGGGGGTCAGACTCGGGTTGGGGGAGGCAGCTGTGGGAGTAGGTGCAGCCAGCACTGGGCGGGGCCTGCTCCACCCCCCGTGGCGGGGCAGGGGGCACCTGCTTGCCTCCTCCCTGCCTTTGCTAACTCTGCACTGACTTCTTCCCTCTCTCAGTCCCTGATGTGCTCACCCCTTCCCCAGCTTCCACACTCATCGCGGACACATTCGCTCAGCCTGGCTGTGCCAAGCTCCCACATATGGGGGCATAGCCATACACAGGAAAGCTGCTGTCCTCCAGAAGCTCAAACTAGTGGGGAAGACCAATCCGGTCAACCGACAATCTCAAGTGCACCCCCAGAACAAACCCTAAATCACTAGTTCCATGTGACTCAACAGAGTTGGGACAAAGGGATCCTCCCATAGTTGAGCCCAATTTTCTCTTCTAGACCCAGATACCCTTTAGGACTTCCTCCCTGATGTCCACCCCTGCCTTGCAGAAAGAAGGGCAGTCCCCACACCTGGCAGTGTCTTGGAGCCTGGCTTGGCCGTCAGTCCCCGAGCCTGGATGATGTCCACTTCGAGCTGGCCATTCCGCTCCTGCAAGCCAATCTCCACGTCCCCTGCAAGAGGCCCCAAGCAAAGGGACCGGGAAGTAGCTCAGCAGCTCACCCAAGGGCTCAGCCCTTCCTTTCTAGAAATGAAATCCCCTTCCCCTGTTCTTAGCCCAAAGCAAGACCAGAAACAACTCTGACATGAATAGCCGGGCTCTGCTGAGGGCTTGGCAGGTGGGACCGGGCTCTAAGCTGGGTACTCAGTGGATGTAGCCAAGGTGCTGTGGGGAGGGGGAGAGACCTGGGAAAGACCTAGAACAGGTCTTGGATCACTCACCCATCGGCGTGGTGGCCAGGGTCTGGCGGCCCACAAACTGCGCTGGCCCCATGCTGCCGAGGAAGTCACTGAACTGCGCGTCTGACGCCAGGCAAACTCCCCCGTAGTTAAGGCTGCGAGAAGGAAAGAGGCGACAAAACCAAATGTTCCCCAGCGCTGACTGAGGACTCTGATGACTCAGGCAGTCACCTCCAGAGCTCCCCTCAGTCCCCGAGAATTCTGTCCACATCCACCACCTGGCCTCAAGCAGACCTCTGTCTTGTCTCTCCCTCCTTCCTTCTATGTTCGTGGCCCTAAACGTCTTCACTTCGACCCCAAAATTCTAGGGCTTAGCTTTTGTGTCCTGTACCATCCCGTCACCTTTCCTCACCAAGCCTCAGGTTCCACCTCCATGAAGTGGGTCTGGTGATACCTGTCTTTTCGGATGGTTGTAAGAAGCGTGGGAGGTGATGCCTGTCGGTGCCTGGATCCTATGGCTCAGTGCCATGACCCTCACTGTGTGGTCCAGAGACCAGAAGCATCGCTGAGGAGCTAATCAGGAACAAAACTGTATCCCACTTCGCCCCTACCTGCTAAATCAGTCTGCCTTTTAATAAGAACCCCAGCAGACTTGCTTGCACCTGATAATTTGAGATGCATAGGACCCTGGGCTCAGCCTCAGAGGCCTGTATTTGTTGCTCTTATGGGGCTGCTCAAAGGCCACTGCCCCTTCTGTTGGGAATGAGACCTCAAATCTTCTTTGAAGAGCCCCATCCCCAGGGCACCGATTCCCATGGAGCAGAGCAGAGCAGGCCCCAGGGCCTGGGTGTGAGCTCAGCCTGGCCGATCGGTACACTCCTTCCTTTAGCCAGTGCTGGCTCAGAGATCTGTGTGTGGCCCAATTCAGCCCACAGGAATCTGGTTAGGAAGCTTCCTGTCAGCTGTGGGAAGTGAGAAGCTCTCTTTTCCCACCAGACCTGAACCTCAGACAGAAGACTAGAGCCATCTCGCCACCACCAGGAACCCATGGAGGAAGCCATCAGGCAGGCAGGCAGCCTTGCGTAAGCTCCTGGATCAAGTTCTGCCTGAAGCAAGACACTTGATCTCTTTTCTGGTTACATAAGTCAATAACAACTATTATTACTACAAATTATTATTATTTTGCTTCAGCCCATTTTAGTTACAGGTTTTCTCTCTCATTTCTGAAATGGGAACAATAATGTTCCCATTTCCAAGTCTATTGTATTAAATGAGATGAGTACCGTTATCTTTAGGAGCAAAGCACTGGCAGCCCACTTCCTCATCTGACCCTCACTCTGACCCCGGCAGGTTGGTGGCTTATATTTATCATCACTATTCAGATGAGGAGGCCCAGGTCCTGTTCCGCCTAAAGCCACAGAACTCCCAGGGCAGTCAGCACTTGAATACAACAATTCCAAGGCCAAGCCCTGGTGACTTTCCATCTGGGCAGGTCCCAAGAACACTAGCAGACTTTTAGCAAGTGCCTACTCTGTGCCAAGTTGCCCAGCAGTAGCCAGGGAGGTCTCTGAGCAGCAGGAGGGAACCACCTTGGGGCCTCGAGTGCACAGCAGGCTTGGTTCAGTGCCGGAGAGCAACCCCCAACTCCCCCTACCCCCCAACCCCCACCAAAGCTCCCCTCTTTGGAAACCTGCTGGGATCTCAGCCCTGAAGGAGCAAGATGAGCTTCCAAGAGCTTCCAAGGAAGGTGGGGTTTGGGGATCCACTCCAACATGTGCCCCTCAGAACCACTGGTCTGCCTTTCCCAAGAGACAAGACCCTTTACACTAAGAACCTACCATTTTGCAGGGGAAATGTGTTGTTCCTGAAGAAATGACCAAAGAGGGCGATATAACAAGACTCACTCAGTCCCCGACCCACCTACTTCAGGCTGGGCACCTCAGTCCCAAAGGCTTACTATGTGCCAGCACCCCTCGGGGCTTCAGGGCTTATTGAAGTCCTGTCCTCATGGGCCATACTCTCTGGTGTGACTTCTTCAGTGATTCTAGGGAAATAGGCATGATTTTATTGGGCTAACATCAAGGACATTGGGGTTCAGCAAGGGAAAGCCACTTGCCTACAGTCACACAGTAAGAGGGTGGAGAGGCAGGATCTGAACCCAAAGTCGGCCTGCAGAAGACACCTTTCAGGTGGCTGCCACGGCATACGGTACCCGCCCCTTGTTCAGGACTGGTCCCAGTATGTGGGGGTAGGCCCCCAGAAGGCGGGCATGCTTTCCTGTGGTGAAGGCTCTGCTCATCTCTTCCTCCAGGAGAGACAGCTCAGTCTGTCTCCCTACCTTATAGTCAAGTGTGGCCCCTGTGAGCTGAAGGGATACAGGCCCCCTCCAGGCCTGACCCCCACGCCATCCATTTTGTGCCAATCTCAGCCTATGGATCGTAACGCCAAAGGCTAGAAATGTCTGGGGCACTCACTTTGGCCACTGTGCGCCTCCCCTCTCCAAACCAGTGTCAGGACTGGACTAACCCTGTGTTTCTTACTCTGATGGCTAGATGCCCTTTGCAACAATTATCAGGAAACTTTGAAGAAATAAAGGCTTATTACCTATAAGACCTGGGAAACTTCACAGCACACCCGGGGCTACACAGTGAGGTCATGAGAATGGGGAAAGGGGCGCCAGAGAGCGCACAGACCAGGGGTTCTGCTTTTGTTGGGGTCCGGGGTGGGTGCCCAGGGGTTCAGGGCTGGCTCTTTAGTGGTGAATTTAAAACATAAGCGGGAATTGAAAGCCCAGGAAGAGAAAAGACCAGTGGCCTAAGTGGTCAGTTATCAAAATCAATCAAGATCTCTAAAACAAAAGAGCCTCAACCGTGGAGGATGTGGCCCAACTCTGTGTGTGGCTGATAAATTTGTTTGCCTCTTTGAAATGAATGCCTCAGCCGTCAAAGCTGAAGTTAGGCGCTGGCATTATAGAAAAAGAAACAAAACAAAAGCTGCCAGGGCTCAGAAGACACCATTTCACACCCATTGAAATGGCTACTATCAAAAACAAAATAAAATTAAGAAAACAAAATAACAAGTGACAGCAAGGATGTGGAGAAATTAGAATCCCTTGCACTGTTGGTGGGAATGTAAAATGGTACCACTGCTCTGTAAAACAGGATGGCAGTTCCTCAAAAAATTAAAAATAGAAGCACCATATGATCTAGCAATTCCACTTCTGGGTGTATGCCAAGGAAACTGAAGGCAGGGCATCTGAGACACATTTGTACACCCATGCTCATACAAGCATCATCTGCAATAGCCAGAAGACGGAGACAAGGCAAACGTCCATCAGAGAATGAATGGTCTATACCTACAATGGAATATTATTCAGCCTGAACAAAGAAAGAAATTGTGACACATTTTACAAACCAGGATGACTCTTGAAGATGTCATGCTAAACAAAATAAGCCAGTCACAAAAGGGTAAATACTAGGTGATTCCACTTATAGGAGGTATTCGAGCCCTCAAATTCAGAGACAGAAGGACTGTTGCCAGGGGCTCAGGGGCAGGGGAAGGGAAGAATGAAGAGTTCATGTTTTATGGGGACAGAGTTCACTTTAACAGGATGAAGAGTTCTAGAGGTGGATGGTGGCGATGGTCACCCAATGTGACTACTTAATGCCACGGAACCAACACACTTAAAAATTGTTATGACAGGGGCGCCTGGGTGGCTCAGCCAGTGAAGCATCTTACTCCTGATTTCAGCTCAGGTCATAATCTCAGGGTCATGAGATTGAGCCCCATGCTGGGCATGGAGCCTGCTAAAGATCCTCTCTCTCTGCCCCTCCACAAAGCCCCTCCTGTCGTAAAAAAAAAAAAAAAAAAAATTGTTACAATGATGGGTGAAGAGGAGGCAGGGCTCAGGCTTCCAGCTACCAAGCGGGAAGTCACAGGGATGAAAAGCCCAGCACATAGAGTACCATCAGTGACCCTGTTAGAGCGCATACTGGGGGGGCAGATGGTACCAACCCTGGTGGTGAGCACAGCATGATGTAACCACTGTGTCGTACACCTGAGCCCAATGGAACATTGCATCAGCTCTATCTATTACGCTGGTAACCTGTGTATCTTACCCCAGTTAGGAACCTCATGTACGATCATCTCTCTTCCCCCATCAGGGACCCTAATGACGGTGAAGCCACAAGGAAAAGGGAACCTGGGCCCAATGATCAGAAATACCTGCAATGAAACTGGCATGAACAAGAAACGAACATTGTCATTCAGTCATTGATTAAAAAGGCGGGTTATGGCAACAGGCTTTTCTTAAATACAGGGCCCCTCTCCCCTGGTCAGAGCTGACGGGTCCACGGCATAGACACCTGACCCAAGCTGCAAGAAAAACTCTCTCTGGGAAACAAAGTCATGAGGACGGAACCCTGTGTGTGGCCCTCCCCAACAGCCCCAAACTAGCCCCCGAGTCCTCCCTGCTCATGCTCCTCCCTCACGCATGTCTGGTACCTGAGTGGCATGCCAGGAAATTCTGTTTCTACCTAAGTTGTTGGCAGGCTTGATGGCAGAATGATAATTTGACACTGTCGTCGTCTCCTACCATCCCTGCCTCTCTCTTCCATTCAGGCAGTAGCCTCAGATAAGTGACAACCCAGTAGAAGGCAATGAACAAGCCAGTCAGATTCTTGGCCTTTGACTTGCAAATCCAAGAAGAAACAGACTTAGAGGGATCTCTACAAAAACCAGGCTGTCCTGTCCCCAAATACAGACAAGTCCCTAGCCTGAGGGAGCAGCGGAAGTCAGGACGGAGGGGAGAGCGGGGATGCTGGAGGGTCCTCAGGGAAGGCCTGGCTCCCTGGACTGGGCTGGTGGTGCCGAGACTGGACAGGAACCCCCACAGAGGCCTGAGGCATCTGAAAGCAGAAAGAACCTGCACTCATCCTTCCTATTGGGTGGAGCTAAGAAAAGGGCATGAGGTTTTGCAGAAATGGCTCCCTGGGGTCTTGTCGAGTGAACCTTGAATCTGAGGCCATGTGTATCCCTCCAAGCCCAAGAGAAGCATATGTTCCTGCTGCCCCCGGGAGAAGGCTGAACCAAGATAGGCAGAGGAGTACTGAATCCAAGCAGTCCAGCTTCTGAATCTATTATCTCAGCAATTATGCAACAGTCTCATAGAGTACAGGGAAAATAACTTAAATATCGAGGGACAGAAATATGTATTATTCTTGCTAAGATCCTTAATTAACAACATCAAAGCTAAGACCTAGACCCTCTCATGACTGGTGACATGGGCCTTCCTCCTTGGCCCTGTCTCTCCTCCACTCCACGCTCCTGGCCATCTGTGGGGTCCAGGCCCCCTTTGTAAGGAGAGTCTGGGCTCCAGAAGCCCAAGAAATGGTGGTGTCTCTTGAGCTCCAAGTCATCACTGAAGGGCCCTGCCTCGCAGGCAGAGCGAGGCTTCTGCAGCCTGAAACTGAGAGTTCCCTCCAACATCACCATTGTCTGCTCCTTGGTTCCTGGTGGGATTGTGAGCAGACAATGGGGAACTGGCAGGCCTGGTAATTAGCAGTAATTGTTTATAATATCTGGGCGGCTGCCTGATTTCCCAGCCCAGGGTGCCTCGCTGGCTGCCAAGGAACCAGGGAGACGCCCCAGAAACCCTGAATGGGTTATCACATCCTCCATGGGGCTGGAGGAAGGAAGAAGAGAACGATGGCAGGTTCCTGCTGGCCCGAAGACTGACTGTATCAGGGATCTCACTCCGCCTTGGGGTCTTCCCTGAATAACACAAAGGCAAAGGACATGAAGTCCGAGCTGGTTCTAGTCACTGGTCACCTGCTTGCTGTGTGATCTCTGGCAAGCTGCTGGCGTCTCTGCGCTTAAATCTTCTCATCTGCACACGAGAGCACGCCTCCCTCACTCTTGGACAGTGTGCAGCCCTGCTGTCCATGGGTGCCTGTGCTGTATCAGCTTTAACAGTTTCAAAAATCTCTGCTCATAGGGTCGGGGTGGGAGGGGTGGGAGAGAGCCTGTTGACTTAAATACCGTACACATGCCAGTACTTAGACCATGCCTTGTATGCAGTAGGAGCTCAATAAATGTTCACTGCCAAACCCTTCAGCTGGTACCAGACTGGGAAAATACAGTGGCTTGAGACCGAACTCTGACCTGAGGCAGACCTTGGATTCCAGTACCTTGCAACCTGGGATAAGTTTTGTAACCGCTGTGAGCTGCTGTTTTCCTCATGGACGAAATGGGGATGAACCGTGATCGCCTTACTGAGTTGCTGGGGAGGGTCAGTGAGATGGCGCAGGCAGGGTGCTCAGCATAGGCTCCCGCACACATTAGATGCTAGATGAACGAGTGCCGGCCTCTGCTGTGTGGCCAGGGAGAACCTCTTCTCCCTCTCCACGGCACTTTGATGGCATGACTCCAGACCTGTTTGGAACTGCAGCCTCTGGACTCCTGAGACCAAGCCCAGGCTTTGAGGGCTTGGGAGGATGGGGGGAGGATGGGGAAGGGCCGCAGCAGCTGGTCTCTCCCGAGGACACGCACCAGCCGCACGGGAAGAGTCATAAGCCTGAAACAGGATTACAACCCGTGGGCCGCTGGCCTTTTATTTTGTGTTAATGGTGAAATAAGATTTCCTGCATTTCAAATCTTGTTAGTTTTGTTTGTGGAACTGAAACCCATTTGTCTTTTATTATTAACCTTTGCGCTCTGTTTGGCCCCTGGATTCTCTGTGCTCTCGACAGTTAAAGAAGTAATGGGGTTACTTGGGGGATGACTCTTCTCTTTTCCAGATGGATCACCTGTGTGAACTGCATCCGAAGTAAAAGGCTGCACAGCCCTCATGGTGATTATAGGTTATGTGGCTCTGAAAGGTTTCAGTGGTTTACAAGTTCTCTGTTCTTCCATTCACTGTCTGCCCCCATGTTTCCTCCCATCCGTCCGCCCTCCCACAGACCCACAGAGCCTCCACTACCCTCAGCTGCTATCATGCGAACCGACATTCCTAAAAATCACTCTGCAGGGCAAAAATCCAGAATATTTATTCCAGAATAAATTATTATTCTATAAATTATTCTATAAAATAGAATTATTCTATTATTCTATAAAAAATTCTATAAATTATTATTCTATAAAAATATTATTTATTCCAGAATAAATCACGGAGCTTCTGGGGAAGCTGGGGTGTCATATCCAACATGATGTCAGTACCAAGTACATACACACACACACACACCAGGAACATAGTAAAAATGGGAGCATAGTCTTTATACATGTTACATGGTTAAGAAATACATACAGACTACAATAAATATGGGCTTTACTGAGGCGATGACCTAAAAGCTTGCTTGTGGAAATGAGTGTCGGAAGGATCACAGCCCAGGAGTTGCTGTGAAGTGGCGGAGGAGGGGTGTGGACGGGGCACTGGGCAGGAGCCGTGGGCGCAGGGAGCGGAGGGAAGGCTGTCTGGCGTGCTCCCGTGTAGGAGCAGTCTCCTGCGTTCCCCTCGTGTTTCTCAGGATGAAACGCACCTGAGCAAAGACGAAATCCATAATTGTGCTCAAACTATTCCCTAATATTTCAACTGTGTTGGAACAAATTCATGTTTCCAAAACAAGTGGTGTCGCAGAATTGACTGTGGGCCAGGAGACAGAGAATCCACAATCCCAACTCCGGCTCCTCAAGCATCCAGATGTTTCCGCACCTACCCCCAAGCACATGAGTGTGGCTCGCAGGCCTGATGCCAGGGACTCGACTTTTTTATTTATCCAATAAATAAAAGAAGGGGAAACCAAGGCACATAAATGTTACATAACCCCTAGATCACTCTGCTAGAAACCGGCAGTCTGGCTCCAGAGTGCGTCTGCTTAACCACTCTGCTCGGTCTACACACCCCGGGAAGAGCCTCCCCAGCCCAGAGCCGAGCACCAGGGTTTGCAATCCAGGCTCCGGAAAGGGCCAGGCAGGCCTGGACTGAGAGCCTGACCACCGCCCATCCCATCCCCGGCTTGCTAGCAGTAGAGATATATTCTTTACCTCTCCAAATCTGGGTTTCCGTTTGGGTGAAGCCAGAATAAATGACAGGATACCCCTCAGTGCTGCGGTAAGTACTAAACGAGATGAACTTCTGAGAACTCAGTCTGGCATCGTCAAATGTTCTATAAAGACTAGTGCTTACAAAACGGAACAAAACAAACCCCCTGTCTCCTAGCCCATGGCTCCAGCCAGTCTTAGTCTGTCCTTCAGGTATGAACTGTTACAGAGCAGAGGTGGGCAAGAAAAAGGGTGTCCCAGCCACCCACCGGGCCTCCGGGCCCTTTGGTGATTAGAGAAACAGACTTGGCAAAAACATGACCTTGAGCCCAGATGCGGTGGCCATGCACCATCTCACATACCCTGCTTTTCAGGCCTGAGGGCACAGTGACCCAGATGCCCAGGGAGCTGGATGTCGATGACCCAGACACATTAGGACAATGAGGGACAGAGGGAAGGAGCAGGAAGGGCTCGGAGAGCTGGCTTCAAGAGCTTCTGGAACCCAGAGAGGATGCTGGGGCCCTGATTCTGTGTGATGGAGGCTGAGGAGGGGTGAGAAGGAGTGGAATGTGGGGGTACTTCTGCTCACAGCACCTACCCATTATCCATCAAAATTTGCAAAATATCACCTGTAGGCCAGGTCCTGGGCTGGGCAGGCATCAAACTAGACACACTCATGACTATTACAACCGAGTGGAGGGTGCATGGTGGGCAGAAGAGGCCATGGAAGCCGCTGATGCAGTGAGAGGAATGGCAGACCTTGCCGTTCCCGCTCCTCTGCCCACACCCAGGGCAGACATTGCTAATCAACCTCCACACTCCTGCCAAGGCTGGACGAGGCTCCAGAACCCTTCTCCACACAGCCTTCCAGGGAGCCACTATCAATTAACTGGAGTTGGCACAGGAGCTGAAACCTATGTGCCAGTTCTGAGCTGAGATCTGGAGGAGGAATGAGTCAGAGGGTGGAGAGGGAGGAGAGATGGGAAAGGCAGTGCCAGGTAGAGGAAGTGAAGACCTACAGGTGAAATGGAGGGAAGCATAAGAGGTTCGGGGCGCTGGAGCAGGGGCACGTGGTCAGGGGCTGGGGGGGCTGGCAGGGATCAGCAGAAGTCAATGCTGAGTGACAGACTGTGGAGTTTCAATCCAAAGGGAGACTTGCATGCATCCAGGCAAGAGTGATGAGTGGCTTCACCAGGGGGGTGGGAGGGAGAGAAATGGATGAGTCAAAGATAGTTAGGAATAAACTGGAAGAGCCCAAAGGGGGTCTGGATATGGAAAGTGAGGGGAAGCCGCCTGGGAGAACCCCAGGTTTCTGGTGTGGGCAGCCAGGAGACAGTGGCACTGTGCACTCAGACGGCAGGTTTTGCTCATCCCCCCCCCCACCCTACCCCCCTCCTGACCCTCACCTCATCTGTGCTCAGGGACTCTCGGGGACTCTCTCTGCCAGTCCCTGCATTCCTCTGGCCTCTAGAGTGCACTGTGCTGCAGGGAAGGTAGCAGAGCTCACAGACAGCAGCCTCCAACCAGTAAGGGAGGAGGGTCAATGTGACTACTTCAGTTCCCCCTACTGCTGAGGGTCAGCTCTCAGGTGCACATTTCACCCAGCTCCCAGAGTCCCCATAAGGATCAAGCTCTAGCCTACAGTGGCGCTCACTTCTTAAAGCACATGTTTCTGGATGCCTGCTCTGCTCTGCTCCTCTCACGTGCTCCTCCACCATGGTTTTCTGGAATCATCTCCAAGTGAACAACCTCCACTCAAATCCACTTCTCGGGTCTGGTTCTGGGGAACCCAAACTAAAGCAGTCGCCGAGGGAGCAGCTCAGGACTCAGGGGTGTGTAGGGAGGCACTATTCTCATGGTCCTTTCTCAGGAACTTGAACCCCCACCCTTTATTTGGGAGAGATGGGCCTGCTGGAGGGGAAGTGGGGAGCTAAGCTCTGCCAAACCCACAGCTGTTCCCTTCCATCCTTAACATAGAGAACTCCAATTTTTCAACCAGGCAGAAAGGGGTTCAGAGAAGGAAAGCCCTTCCCCAGTCCTGGAAGATACACCAGGACCAGTCCAGCCTGCTGAGATCTAGGGAGGAAAAAGATGAATGGACTCACTGAGCCACCACACCACCCTGGAAGCGTCCACCTCCCAAAATCTTGGTGGACTCAACCATTCAATGAGGGAAAGAGTCAAGTGTAAAGATAAGGGCAGATTCCAAGGCCCAGTTCTGAAGCCTGGCATTTGAAATCACTTAGTGGCTGAGTGACCTTGGGAAAGTTGATTAACCTCTTTTGTCTTCTGTGTCCTCATCCATAAAATGGGGACATTCACAGCCACAGCATCTTTGGGTTGTTGTGAGCATTAAATGGGCCAATATGTATATAAAATACATTTTTATATTTTAAAATATAAAATAGCTTTATTTTCGCATGGTGTCTGCCTGTAGCAAGTGCCCTATAAGGGACAGCTCTAGAACATGACTCCACTGAGCCAGGGCCTCTCAACCTCCACGTGCACACGAACCAACCCATATAGCTTGTAAAGCTTCAGCTTCGGATTCAGGGGGTCCAGGGTGGAGCCGGAGACACCACATTTCTAGCTAGCTCCCAGGGGACACCGATGCTGTTGGAACTGGGGGCCACCATGGGAAGAGCAAAGACTGACATCACTATCAGCTAACATCATGCAGCCTGGAGCCCAAGGATCTTACTGACAGGAACGGCCCTGCCCATATGCACCCCTTCCCCAGCCAGAGACCTGGTGAGGATGCAGGGTTTCCAAGGTTCTCTATGCCTGTCCTTGGCAGCTCTCACCTCACTGCGCGCTGCTCGGTCAGTGCAAGGCAGGGCCTCCCAGGTGCCCAGCCCAACTGTCTAGCACGCTGTAGGCAAGAAAAACCCCTGCGCCCACTTGCAGGAATACACATGCCAGTGATCCAGGGCATAGGCAGACAGGTCCAGCAGCGCCAGGGGCTGCAGGCTTGAGGGGGCTGCTCCAGCCCACTGGCTCCGCGTAAGCCTCAGCTGGGCTGGCAGGAGCCCAAGGGGAGGACAGTCACACCCCCTCTTATTTCAGAGCCTGGCATCTGGGTCCCACCAATGCCCAAAATACCTCCAGAACAAGGAGGAGGGCGACCTCAGCTCCACGTCCCCCTCATCCTTTCTATGCCCCTTCCCTGCCCAGGTGTTAGGTGGAGTGGTGGAACTTGGCTGGGCTCCATCAAGACTCAGACCCCCTCCAGAGGGCAAGATTCTTCCCTCTGCTGGAACTGGCACCTTCCAACCCACCTGACCCTTCCTCAGTTGAACTCAAGATATCCACCCCAAACCTCTGATAATCATAAATGTCACAGCCAATATCAATCCCATGCTTGTTCTGTGCTAAGTACCTAACAGACACAATTGCATTTGGGTGGCACGTTGTACCCAGTAAGATGCAACTGGCCACAAGGAGCAAAATACCCAGCTAACAGGGGCTGAGTCAACAACAAACAACAGGAATCCCAGCCCATAATAACAGAGTAATAGTGCCTGCTACGTACCAGCCACTGTCCTAGGCGCTCATACCTATATTAATTCTTGTAAAGCCATACAATAATTCTAAGAGTAGTCTCTCTGTGTTATTATTATCCCCTTTCCATAGATGAAGAAACTGGGCTCACAGAGGTAAACTACCTTCCCCAAAGCCACACAGCTACTAGGAAGCAGAAATGAGGCACAAACCAGGCCTGATACTAGGGTCCACATTTAGACTCTCTCTAATTCAGACACTCTGGTTCCTTAAAGCACATTACAACAAATGACAGTAAAAGCCACCTCCCAAGCACCCGTCATGTGCAGACATCAGCTCCTTTCTCCTTCACAACGCCCTCCTGGTGTTGCTATCCTTGGACAAGTCACGGGGCTTCTCTGAGCCATCTGTAAAATGGGGCTCTGGGTTTCACTCCCTGTTCTTGCTCCCCGCCCCACACTGCCCAACCCCTGAGCCGCCTATAAGAGCAACAGACCAGATGTTTACCAGCCTCCTGGAGCTTACAAGGCCAAGAGATGTGCCCAAGGTCACCTGGGGGTCAGCAGCAGAGCCAGGACTCGGACCCAAACCGCCAGACCCTCTGGAACTTGGCAGAGACCCACTGCTACCCCGATGCATACACTATCTTCCTCCAACCGCTGCTTGCCTTGCCAAGTTTCTCAGGTTAAAGAAAACGTTTGTTCCCTTCCTCCTCCTCCTCCTCTTCCTCTCCCTTCCGCCTGTCCTCCTCCTCTTCTCGCCTCCGGAAAGCCTCCCTAGGAGGTGGGTGGTAGGGCAGCATCTGCCAAGGCAAGGCTGTTCACAGAGGCCGGAGATGCCCAGTTTAGGAGGGGCTGGGGGTGGGAAGGCTTCCAGCCAGCAGGAACCCCCAGCTGGGAGGTAGCGCCAGAGAAGAGACAAGCAGAAGGTGGTGGCCGAGGTGCCCTGCCCTGCGCCCCCACCCCCCCCATCACCTTCCACCCCCAAGCCATTTCACCAGTGCTGTCCAGCACCAGCTCCAAGGGCAGAGAAGCTCTGTCCCTGTGCTGTCCCAAACAGCGGCCACTGGACACACACTGCTGAGCCCTCGGAACATGGCCAGGGCGATGGAGCAACAGAATACTTCATTTTATTCCATTTAATTGATTTACATGTCAATAGCCACGTGCCTGGCGTCCATCATACTGGGCAGCACAGCTTTAACCTCCCCAAGCCCCAGTGTCCTCATGAGGGTGATGAGAACCCCCACACTCCTGACTGAGGACAGCTAAGATTAGGGAGTGACATGTTGCCGAGGAATGAGCCCCCAATGGGAGCCAGGACTCCGGAGTTCCAGACCTGTTAACGTGCTTTGTGATCTGGGACAAGCTCCCTAGCCTCTCTGAGGATCCTGGTCATCTGTACAATAAGAAAGTCACTTAACCCATGGATGGGCTCCAGAGGAATCTGAGAACCTGCTGTAATGATGAAAAGAGTAAGCTTATATGACTGTGTGTGTGTGTGTGTGTGTGAGAGAGAATGAGTGTGACTCCATGACTGTGTGTGTGTTACAGTGTACATGCATGTATTTCTTAGGGGAAAGCAGGCCCAAAACTTGCTCAATACTCTTAAAGAGGTCTATACTGCTGCAAAAGTGAGACCCCTCCGTCTAGACTAGTCCTCCCTGGGGCGCCCGGGTGGCTCAGTCGTTGGGGTCAGCCTTCGGCTCAGGGCATGGTCCTGGAGTCCCAGGATCGAGCCCTGCATCGGACTCCCTGCTTGGCGGGAAACCTGCTTCTCCCTCTCTCACTCCCCCTGCTTGTGTTCCCTCTCTCGCTGTTTCTTTCTGTCAAATAAAAAAATAAAATAAAAAAATAAAAAACAGAGTAGTCTTCCCTTAAGAAGCCTTTAAAAAACGGAGTTCCAAGCTCCACTCCCAGAGACTCAGACTCAGGGCACAGGACTGGCAATCTGGGTCAGGGACACGCACCCAGTGGGGCTGACGTACAGTCAGGGGAGAGAGAACGCTGGTGAGGATGCGGTCATACCTAATATTTTATGGTTAGACGTGTGAAACTCCTTACCAAGCAGTAATATATATCTTTAAGAACCAATCATGATTTAAGAAACTAAGAAAGGGGAAAGAGTAACATCATGACAAAACCCCTCTCCACCCCCTTCTTTACTTCTCAACACTGACATCCGACAATCACGTGCCAACACTGTCCTCTCCTCTGTAAATACGAACGCACTGAATCCTCAGCACGCCTCTCTGAGGCTGCCACCATCATCCAGTTTTACAGATGGGCAAACTGAGGCACAGAGAAGGCACCTGCGCAGGGTCGCTCGGCCAATGTGCTCTGCTGCATCCTTAGAGCTTGTGTGCTTGATCGCCTCCCTTCTGCACCACCAGGAGCGCTGAGCCAGCGGCCCGGCCTGATGCTGAGCCAGGGCTCCCAGAGGTGAGCTGCTCGGCCCCTCCCGACCCATACCACTGGGGCTGGTAGAGCCGGAAGGGCTGACAGCGGGCGGGGACGCACACTCACTTGCCCTCGGAGCCATAGCTATTCATGCTGTCCTCAATGGACTCATGGCTGGCCTGGCGCAGCGTCCGGCTGGGCATCTCCACCGCCAGGCCGGTCTCCGTGCTCCTCTGGATGGCTCCCTTCAGCCTCCGGCTGTCACCTTCTGGGCAGAAAGGCCAAGAGCGATGGGGAGAGAGACACAGGACGGGAAGGGAGAGAGAGACAAATCGTCTGGTTAGTGGTATAAGTGGTTGGTGGCTGCCCGGCGTCGGCCCCCACCCCCAGTCCACCAAACTCCTCCTACCACCTGTCTCACCCATGTCCCCCTCCCTGGGGCGGCCCTGCCCTTCACACCTACCCCACAAGAAGAATCACAGGAGTCCTGGTAATGGACGGATTCATTTACAGGTACCTTTTCTCCCCCCTTGAATTCATCTCTCCCCTGCGACTCTCTACAGATCATTTCTCCTCCTCTCCAGTTACTCTTTATTGAAGACCTACTCTGTGTCACACTCGGTTGAGTGCTTTGCATGGGTTTGGACCAGGTTTTCCCCACCTCAGCACAACTGGCAATTTAGATGGGATCCGGTTGAGTTGTCGGGAGCATCCTGCGCATTCTAGTAGGTCTATCAGCATCCTTGGCCTCTACCCACTAGATGCTAGTAGCACCCTCCTGTCCAGGGTGGCAATTGAAAATGTCTCTAGACATTGCCAAATTTCCCCTGGGAGGGTGCAAGGGAGCAAGTCGCCTCTGACTGAAGACTACTGATTTAGACCACTGGCTGTAAAACTAGACTGCCCAGGTTCAAATGTGGACCTTTCTCACTGGCTGGGAGACTGGGCAAATCACTCAGCCTCTCTGTGCCTCCATTTCCTCAACTGTAAAATGGGAGAATAAAAGGTTTATAACAAATGGCCCTCTGCACTTGCTATTCCCTCCCCTCAAACACCCTCTCCTCTGCCAGTAGCTCACTCCTTTGCTTCCACTTTGTAATAAAACGTCATCTTAAATGACCTTCCTTGACCATTTTCTAGCCCCTACCACCCCTGCCCCTCTCTGTCCTATCACCCTGCTTTGGCTTTCTTCCCAACAGCACGCCAGGCATGATGTGTGTTACTGGTTTATTGGCCCGCTTCCTCCCCATAGCAGGCGAACGCAGGACATGGTGCTCTGCTTTGTTGCCTGCGGGAGCCCCAGGTCCAGCCATAGCAGCACTCAGTTAATAACTGCTGGATGAACTGATGTCTGCTTGAGAGTGGTCTTAATCCTCAACCCCCCATGAGGTAGATGAGTCTGTTCTCCCACTTCAGCATCAAGGACACAAGACACAGAGATTAAGCCACTTGTCCACACCCAAGAGCCAGAAAGGGGAGCGGAGAATGACGGCACCAGGAATTGACCCCAGAAGGGTCTCTCTGCTCCATGCCCCGCAGCCTGGTGATCAGGGTGGGTTTTACATTCCCTGCCACATGGACTGTGGGTGTACTAGAGGTGGAGGTAAGTCTTTGGAGGAATGTCTCCACAAAGTCTTGGATGAGCTCGTGAACCTCAGAGGCTTCCTCAGTGCTGGCTGGCCAACCCACTGAAGCAAAGCACTGTCACCCAAATCCCATCATCCTGCACAGGGGACTTGGGTCTATGTGCCAGGAGGCAGAGAGAGACCAGGACGCCTCCCACTGGCCTCCCTCCTCCTTCCTCCCTGACTTACTTTCTCTCTCTCTCTCTCTCTCTCTCTCTCTCACACACACACACACACACACACACACACAAACACAGTTTCTCAGAGTTTGTGCCCACGTTTGTCTCCCACATGAATCTGCATTATTCAGGCACACAGATGTCCACACACTCAGAAAAACACATAGGAACACAGAAACATGCAGGAATATACACTCAAAGACACAGAGCACACTATTGTATATCTGAGCATTTACAGTTGTGTGTTTCCGTGAGTCTGCACATACCCATCATGCTGTGTTTCCAAAGCTAACTGGGTATGTGGTGGGCATACACAAAGACACACAGCCCTAAGAAGTATATGCCAGCCCACTCCAGAAAGAGGAACTGACACTGCATTTCTGTGTGTCACCTAGGTGTTTCTGAACACGTGGGGGATCACATGTGTCCGCGTCTCTACTTCCCTTCATCCTACCATTTGTTCTTTCCCTAAGCTGTATCTGCAACCCACCCAACCACTTCTATGCTCCTCTGTGCGTAGCAGGTGCTAAGACAGAGTAGAATCCAGAACCACACACACGCTCACTCAGCAGCACAGACTCGCAAGCACAGTGAGGTGTCCCCCAAATCACACACACACACTGCAGACATATATCCAGGGACGAACCCCATTCCCCCACATTGGGGGTACAAATTCACAAGCTGGCTCCCGGCAGGCAGGCTGCAGACACCTGCCTGGGCTTTCTACTTCCCCACAGAGCCCTGTTCTAGAGACTCACACTGGTTTGTACCTGCCCAAGAGGGTCTGACACATTTCTCCTGAAGAGGGAGAATCAAAGCATGATGCAACTCAGTCCCCACGGGGGGCTAAGGAGGAGGTTTGGAAAGGTGTGTTTCACATCTGTGTGGCATTCTGCAGGACGAAAGCATTTCACATCCAAGTACCCTGCATGGGCCTCCGGTGAGGCTGGTCTTGCACTGAGCTGGGGCAGGCACAGAGTCCCAGCTCTGCAACCACTGGTGGCCAAACCTTGGGCAAGTCAGGCAGCACCGACCCCATGGAGCTGTTGGACATCTGCCATGGAGCCCAGCATGTAGTAGGTGCGAAACAGAAGTAGCCGCAGTGACTGCAGGGTAAGACCTCTCAACAATCCCCAAATTTGCTCATGCCAACCATCTTGCATTTCCCCCAACATGCCACCTTCCCCACCATGGGGGTCCCCAGTCTGGTGCCCAACCACACCAAGGTCCAACATCTAACCACAGCCATCTCATCCTCCATTGGCTATCTCTTGATGACTCAGTCAAGGTCCCCAAAGTGACTATGCCAATGCTTTCACACTCCCCAGCCTGTCACCCTGCTACCCCAACCAATGACCTTTCTCCCACTTGGTTGGAAAAAACGTGTCTCCTTGACTTGCTCCTTCTCACTTCCAACTTGCACCATCTTCAAACCTTACAACATGCCCCTCAACCTTCCCCTGCTCTCTCAGAGGAGGGGGTAACCTTTCTCCTGGCTAAGTCTGATCTGCCACCTGTTCTCCTCATCCCACCTCCTAGAACTCCTACCATTTGTCCTCTCTGGGCCTTGAATCTGCCACCTCTCCATATTCTGGTTCTTTCCACTCCTCCTGCAAGTATGCTCAAGGCTCTGCTTCTTCTACCACCCTCTTCAACCAGCAAACTCCTTCCAAGCACAAAGACAACCACATGCTGCCATTTGGGGCAGTGTGGCTTCCACTCCATTCACACAGCTTCCTGAACCAGTCTCCAACAGCTGCTCAGGACCAAGTACAAGGGCCTCAGCCCCCAGCTCCTGAACTGTGGTGCTTCCAACTCACACAGTGAACATCTACTGAATGCCTTCTGGTCTGGTGGGAAGGCTTCACGAAGATGTGAAATGTGCTTCTAAGGGATGGTCTCCACTGGTAAAGCATACATGGATGGAATACAGAGAGGAGCTTCAGCCTCTGCTTTGGGTCCATTGGGTGCCAGAAAAAGACCTAGGCTTGAACCGCTGTAGCAGAGAGTGCTGACACTCCACCCACACCTAACAGATCTCCCTTCTTCCCACTCCTGTGAGCACGCCCCCCCCACACACACACAATGGCTTCTGAAAGCCACTACCTGCCAACTTTTTGTTTGTTTCTCAGTCTTCCTTTGGGCTACTGAGCCCATGGTGCCCCTACATAGGCAGAAGCAGAAGTGCCTGGAGATTGATGACCTGTGATCCCCTTAATCAAAACCTAAATGGAACAGGAGAATGAACGTCAACTCAGGTCCTTTGTCCCATGTCAGAACAACTCTGAAGCATAACATAGGCTCCAGAGGAACCCAATGAGGCAGTGGGGGCTGAAGCTGCCCTCTGTAGGACCTCCCTGACCCCACGACCCTGCGTGCTTCCTGCTTTCCCAGTCTCCTGTGGGGGCACTTCCATCACCTACACACAAATCTCATCTGAGGGTACTTTTTGGGGAAATCTGACTTAAGACATCTGCCTTGACTGGCATCCTAAAGAAGGTGAAGTTCAGAAATCTTTGCACAGGTGGGTTCCAGCATCACAGTGGCAACGCCATTCCCTTCATGAATGTGGTGATAAAAAGAGCTGCTGCATAATGCGTGCAGGCACAGGCAAGGGCATGCTCTCCAAAGCGATGGTCAAGGGGAGCAAAGGAGAAGCTACAATGTTTCCAGTTGTCACAGTGCCCCACTGGAGACACTTGGAGTTCGAATCCTATAAGTTCTGGGCACCAACTGTAGCTGGCTACTGTAATGTACAAATAAATGGGAGTTTGGATGACCCACTTTTGGCCACCCACTCACACTTGCTTCACCCAAAACTTAAACTGAGCAGTTTGAATTATCTCCCACAGGGTCCTAAGTCCCTCTTCTCCCAATCTGCATGGGGGGGGAGTGGAATGTGAACAGCAACAACAACTTGGGGTACCAACACCATTGTGTGCTGAGCACCATGCCTCATGCTGAAGATAGGAGAATATGACAGTGGCATGGTTCCTGCCTCCACGGGGCTCACAGTTCAGAGGGGGAGGTGGGCCCTGAACAGATGATCACAATGATTAATTGTAAGTGCGGTAAGTGCTTTGAAGACCAAGTACAAAATGTAATGACAGCACCCACTTGGGGGGGGGGGGCCCGTGGGAGGGGGACTGACGTATGCCACTGATTACTGCATTATCCTCTGAATAACAGTCACCTCAGATTTCTCCTTTGGCTTTCCTGATAGTAAATTTTATGAATCTCCTTGGGTCCCTCTGACCATTGTCTCCATCCCTCACCATTCAGTCCTTGGGTTCTCTCTCTCTAGACCTTGCTCCTGATGATTCCATTACCCTCCCACAACCTCAGGACCATCCTACCCCCAACCTGAAGCCCTTAACTCTGGCCACAGCAATACTTCCAACTGCCTTCTGAGCATCATTACCTGGGTGATGAGCAGAATCCTTGGATGCAACCTGGCCAGAACTAAACCCACCCCTGGTCCCACTTTCCCCAGTCAACTCAGCCACCCAGACTCAGAATCCCCTCAGGACCTCTGACTTTTCCCCTCTCTCATCAAACAGCAGGTCTTATAAGGTCTTTGTCTGTAATAGCTCTTATCTCTCCCCTTGTCCATTTTCACAGCCACCCACTCTGATTACCTCAAGTCTAAACTATGTCAACAGTCTCCTAACTGGTCTCCCTCCTTCCAACCCATCCACCCAACAAGTCATTAAGAGATTAACCATCTTATTAAATTATCTTCAGACAAGATATTCTACTCCTACTAATTTATTTTACACAAATAGTCACAGAAGAACACAAAGATATGCCTGAAGCAGTTCCCCATGTATCATTTACACCAGTGAAATGCTGGAATTAACTGTCCACCAGCAGGGGATCAGTTTATTAAATGACCCATCCCCATAATAAAATACTGTGTAACAGTTAAAAAGAATCATCTAGGGGGTGCTTGGCTAGCTCAGTCGGTAGAGCATGCAGTTCTTGATCTTGGGGTTGTGAGTTCGAGCCCCACATTGGGTGTAGAGATGACTTAAAAATCTTTTTTTTTAAAAAAAGAAACATCTAGGTTTTACACACAGTGACACAGAAAGACTGCTTCAACATATTGTTAACAAAGTACACTGCAGGACACTATGTAAATCATAATACCATTTTTGTAAAGCTATAGATAGCTTATACATATTTGAGAGGAAATCTGGGAGGATATGAACCAAACTGTTAATGGGCAATAACTGTAGGAAGAAACACTGTCAGAAGAGGGGTAGGACAGATGTGTTTCTGTAACTTTCAAATCTAAGTACTACAAGATCTATACAGAAAAGTGCACAAAACTAAAGCAGAGAGCTTGAGGAATTTTCACAAAGCAGATATACCTATATATCCAGCCCCCAGATGAAGGAGCAGAGCATTGCCAGGACCCTGAAGACCATCTTCTGGTCTCTCTCACTCTACAAGGGAAGCCACTATCCTGATCTCTAATATCAGATATTAGTTTTGCCTGTTTTTCAACGTTATAAACAGAGACTGGCCTTTTGGGGAGGGGGGAGCTGGCTTCTTCTGCTCAGTGTTATGTTGGATATAAGATCCACGCACATTGTTGTGTGTAGTATAGAGTAGGTGTTTATTATCACTGCTATATAGATTCCACTGTATGGATATACTACAATCTATCTATCCATTGTATGGTTTAGGGCTTTTTTTTTTTTCTCCCAGTATGAGGCCATTAGGAACAATGTTGCTATGATTACTTTGGTGTTTGGCTTTAGGGAAGATTCACACATACATCTCAGAAATATACCTAGAACAGAACTTCTGGGTTATAGGGCAAGCATTTGTTTAGCTGCCAAATGACTTGCCAAAATAGCTATACCAAGTTACACTGCAACCAGCACACTGGGAAAGTTTTACTTCTTTTTTGTACATTTCTATGACCTTTGGATTTTTTTAGAGTTAAATGTATTAATTCTATAATATAAGTGAAGGTAAAATACAAATTTATAAGTAAATCACTTCAATCATGCCATGACTTTATTTAAAACCTTAGAATGGCTCCCCACTGCATGCCAAATTAGGTTCAACCTTTGCATCCAGGCAAAGGTTGCATCAGATCCTCATGATCTGATTCTGAGCCCATCTGCTACTGGTCTCCCCCATTCTTCATGCCCCAACCCAGCCGGGCATCTGACTCTAGATACATGCTCAGCAACTCCTCACCTTGGTTTTCTCTCCTTTACTCTCTTCCCTTCCTCACCTTCTCTATCAAAATTCTAGCCATCCTCCAGAGCTAAATTTAAAATAACACCTATAATTATTCAGCACTCACCAAACTCAGAGCTGTTATGAAGATTAACTATAACAACAAGGTAATATAATGATACAAACATTTAACCTTCAGGATGTCCTAGGTGGGTGGTGGCATACCGCAAACACTTGATAAAGATTATTATTATTATTATTTATCACCACTGTGTCAGATGTTGTACCCAGTATTTTAAGAAGCATCATATCAGTTAACTGTCACAATAAACTGTGAGCAAAAAATAGTTACTACCCCATTTTATAAGAGGAGACAGTAAGAATTCAGAAGGTTAAGAAACTTTCCCAGGGACACACGCCTACTAATGGCAGAGCTGGAATTTATACTCATGTCTTTTTAACTCCAATAACCATGTTTTTTTAATGAACCACTAAACTAAACTAAGCTCTACCACAGAACTCAAATGTCATCTCTACCACAAAGACTTCCCTGATCAGACTCCCTGAGTCCTAAAGGTACTTTATCTTCACCTCTCCTGAAGTATCTATTCCACTACACCTTGAAACACAGTCCTCAGCCAACCCATGAGTACCTCCGTCTACAGTGTAAGCTCATTCCTCCCTTACTTCCAGTCAGCACCAAGGACAGCACCCAACATTGCCCATCCCCATGAATAGTGTTTAATTGAACTGGCTTTATTTTTAGGACATGCTCCCAAGAAAAACCCAAATCTTCCAAAAAAGAAAACAACTAAGTTTCATTCAGTTGTTTATAACTGAATATAAATGTGTTTAATGTACTCTCCCAAAAACAAGCATTCATAAGAATGAGGATAATAAAATAATCACAATGATAAATTTAAAATTAGAGTAGATACCATTATTCTTAGCACTTACCATGTGCTAGGCACTAGACAGATAGAATTTAACCAAAGCTCTGACAGTCAAGTGTTGGTTATCCTAATTTTACAAAAAGGAATAAGGCTCAGAACAGTTCAGCAACCTGTCCACGTTTACACCAGAGAAGACAGAGCCAGGTTTTCAACCCAGATCTGTGTAAAAAGAGATCCAATATTCTTAATCACTAGAGATTCCAAGAATGTGGTAGTGGGAGGCAGAGGAGGAAACAACTATTCCCCATGACATTTTATCAAAGATGGGTCTTCACAGCTTTGTTTTCCAGATGAAGAGCCCAAAGCTGAAAGAGGTCATATGACTTACTCTATGTCCCCAGGCTCTAAAACTCCTCACCACATCACGGACCAGAGTGTAATCCTGTCTCTGTGAAAGTCCCACTACAGATCCATATCACAGACTGTGAAGTCCCCTGGACACAAGAGCTCTGGGTCAGTCCTCTATTTTAAACCAGGATTGGAGAAGTACCATGGCCCCTGCCCATTAGCACTGCCCTTTTTATTCCTCCAAGATGAATACCCTGGAAGCTGCTACCTCTTCTTCCTCCGTGGTCAAGGTCAACCTCTCCCTGGCCTACTATTCCAAGTGACTTCAGCCTCACATATCTCCCTTGCCCACACCTTAAAACTCATAGCAAAATCAAGGCTGAGATGACATGCAGGCACTCAGACTCCTTAGCCCTGATGTTATCTCTGGCTGTGTCTCCAAAAACAGGACAAGGAAGCATAAACCCAGATTGAGGGTCCTTTACCTCCCCCTTCTTCTCTCAGAGCTGTCAAAATCTGCCTTCCATTAAAAATCAGAGACGATTCCATTTGGAGGGAACTAAGGATGGTGGGGCAACTGAGGTGTACAGAGGGACATGAGTCAATGACTATGTTGAAATTAGAATTCAGGTCTCTCCACTGCCAACCTTTCACCATAAACAGCCATCCACCACTATTTCTGAAGCACGTTCAGGAAGCAGCAAAGTCTAAGACTAAAACCATGGACAATGGTGCCTCATGGCCTGAGTTGTAGAGCTGTCCCTGGTCACTTTATTAGTCATGTGATCTTGGGCAAGTTATTTACTCTCTCTCTATCTTGGTTTCCTCCTCTCCAAAGAAATGGAGAAGACAAGAGCAAGTTCCCCATAACATTTTTATGAGGATAAATGAGTTAATATTTGGTAATTTAAAAAAACACAACAGAGTCTGGCACATGGTAAGTGCTATTTAGTAAATGACATAGAAGTATTTGTTAATTAAGTAAACTATCTCCACGCCTCCTTCTGGGAACTCAAATTCAGTCTTACTCTGCATCAGCAGGGTCACAGCCTTAGCTCACCCTCTAGCCTTCTCTTTCTTGGACTTCTGCAGTAGTCAAAGAACTTAGAGGTTGCAAACATCTGCCTGGAGGCCAGTACTGGTCCGACAGTTTGGAATACATTGGGAACTCAGCTAAAACCCAGATTCCTCTGCCCCCTCTCCTGGGGACTCTCTTTCAGTAGGCCTAGGGTGGGGTCTGTGAATCTGTAATTTCAGAAGATCCCAAGTACCTTGAATGCCTGGGTTAAGTAGTCAGCCTCTACTCCAACTCATGTCCCAGCACCAGAGCATTATCTTCTGCCAGTTTCCCACTCTATGGCCTGCATGAACTTTCTAAAACTCAATCCTGAGTATGTCATCTCTTTGATTAAAAACCTATCATACCTCAATGCTCGCAGAATAAATTCCAAAGGCCTTAACACACACTGCCTTTTGGATCTGCTCCCAATCTACATTCTCAGCCTATTTTTTCCCTCTTCTCCAATGTGCTCTCCATTCCATTCACACTGAATAATTCAGGTAATTCCAAATATCCCATGTGACCAACTACCCCCAAATGTCTTGCCAATCATCTTGCATATAAAATTCTCACCATCCCCTTCTCTTCTGGAAAAAGATGCTTTTAAAAACAACTGTTTGGGGAGCCTGGGTGGCAGTCATTTGAGGGTTCAACTCTTGGTTTCGGCTCAGGTCATGAGGTCTGGATCATGAGATCAAGCCCTACCCTGCATTTGGGCTCTGTGCTCAGCACACAGCCTGCTTAAGACTCTCCCTCTATCTCCCTCTGTGCTTCCCCTAAAGTAAATAAATACATCTTTAAAAAAAAAAAACAACAACCCTGTTTGTTGAAATGTGTATATATAGATACACACACAGAAAAGTGTACAATTAATTATATGATGTACAGCTTTAAGTGTATAGCCTGATGAATATTACAAAGTGCACTCATCTATGGAAACACTGCCCAGATCAAGAAACAGAACCTTGCCAGTGCTCCAGAAGCCCCTCATGAGCCACGGTTACTTCTCTAAGAGTAGCATCATACTGACTTCTCACACCACTCTTTTGTACTTCTGTACACATAGAATCATCGACTGTATATTCTCCAATGTTGACTTAACTCAACATTATGTTTTTGAGTCTCATTCATGCTCATTTTTTCAGTGCAGTCCATTCATTCTCATAGTCTTATATATCAAAACTCTACTGCTGATGAGGAGTATATCTGGGTAGTTTCCAGTTTGGGGATATTATGAAAAGCTCTGGCAAAGACATTCTTGTATGTGTCTTTTGTCGACCATTTGTGCACTTTTAGCTGGGTACAAACCTGGGGATGAAATTTCTGGGTCATTAAGGATATACATTTAAAATGCTTTTTAAATGGATTAAGCATGATGTGGACTGGAAAGGTTAACTCAGATTATCCTTCAGCACGAAAGCAAACGTTCTGAAGAAATGAGGCTCAGAACTAAAATATTTTGGGAAGAAGGATGGTGGGAAAACTGCTGATCAACTGTCTATCTGGCTCACATTTATATTCCCCAAATGTAACACTTGTTAAGTAAATGTATAAAGGGCAGACAGCACCCAGGACTGAAAAGGGAGGGGCGATAAAGGCCTGGAACTCAGTAAGCATTCAATAATCCTGGCTATTCAAATTAACCTCTTAAAGGGTCACTGGCCAATGGCTCATTGATTTCATTTCATATTTCATATGAAATTTCATAGTACATTTCATATACTGTCATTATTTCATTGATTCTAAAACGCACATTTTCAAGACTCTGAAATTAAGATGTGAATGACAACCAAGGGTAAGCCAGTTAAATTCCGACATGTTTTATCTCTCTTGATGGTATATAAAATAAAGTTGTGACGTGGAATTGAAGGCCTCTTAGACCTATTACAGAAGAGGAACGAATAGCATGGCATGCTGGGAACTGTCCGTGGTGCTGACCAAGTGCTAAGACCTTGGCTTGCCTGGGACAGAGGTAGAAGCTCACAGGGAGGAGTGATCTCAGAACAAAGCAACCCCCACCCCATGTTTGTTTTTAAGCCACAATTTCTTTCCACAGGCTTACTGATGTCTCAAATTCCACCCTTCCACGTAAAGACAGAAACTCCTACTTACTGAGCTCCCAGAGCTCAACCTACACTACCTCATTTAATCCTCACAACCACTATTGTCTAGATTTTCAGAAATGAAAATTGACTCAAGGAGGTTAATGAACCTGCCCAAGATGGCAAAGCTGTTAAGTGGGAGAATGATCTTGGTTCCGTGCATACCAGTGTCATTTGCCCTTTAGGCTGCTTTACACTGGATGGATTGAAGGAGAGAGCTGTGTGTGAACTCCTCAGAACTTTTTCTAAGAGGATATGAAGGGAGAAGTGGGAGAGGTCATGAAGTGAAATTGGTAGGAGCAAGGAAGACAAAGGGCATGTGATAAGAATCTGAGAAAACTAGACAGGCAGAGTTTAAAGATTCTGAGAGAATTAACTGCGTAAAGTATATGAATATGCTTTGTAACTCTAAAGAGTTCTGCCCCTGGAAGGAAGTAACTATTCTCATTTGTCTGATGAAATATGCATTTACGGAGCTCATTTCCTATCCCATGCTTTTCCTGGCCTTGGAGATTAGAAGGAGACTTGTCCTTAAGGAGCTTACAGTTGGGGGAGGAGGAAGGGAGAGATAACAGATAACTAACTGTTATTCGTTCAACAAACTCTTACCAAGTGCCTATTCAGTGCCAGGGCCTATGCGGGAGACTCCTAATACAGACGAATTAAACCCTGACACTGTTGAAACTCCCAGTCTATGGGGAGACAGACAAGTAAATGGGCAATTATAACACAAGCTGTTATAATTACAACATACAATAGTTCAAGGACAGAGATAGACACATAGTACTACGGGAACTGAGGAGTAATTAATACAGCACTGGAAGTAGAGGCAGTGCTTCAGTTTTAAGAATTATTATTTCAATACTGAATTATACTTGGTTGCAAATAAAATCATAGTAAGATTTTATCATAAATGCAAGTGCTACCTTCTAGGGGTTTACAACTGAAAGCCATATTGACAAATATGTAGGCAGAAGGCAAAAAGGCAGAACCCAAATGTCAACTGAAGACAAAGAACTCTGAGCGCAGAATAGATGCATTTGGGGAAGGAAGGGATCCTACACTTACCCGGATGGCCGGGGGGGAAAGTCATTCCAGCAACTACTAGAAGACAATGTACAGTCCCCACAAGTGGCTGCCTTTCCCCCAGAAACCATTCCCAACAGCCCTGGGGACAAACCAAACAAGCTCTGAAAGAAGCTGGGTTGTGGGCTAAAAGGTGGAATCTATAGTCCCATCTTGCAGTAGGAACCCTCCCAATTCACAGCATTCAAGGCTCCCAGAATCTGCCCCAAACCTATACTACAAGTCTGACATCATAAACATTTCAGGTGTTCTGTCCACACTGGATTACTCATCATTAACCAAACATAGCCCACGTACTTCCATCTTCTTAAGAGCACAGGCTTGGGAATCAGAATAACTGAGTTCGGGGCGCCTGGGTGGCTCAGTTGTTGAGCGGCTGCCTTCGGCTCAGGTCATGATCCCAGAGTCCTGGGTTCGAGCCCCACATCAGGCTTCCTGCTCCTCAGGAAAGCCTGCTTCTCCCTCTCTCACTCCCCTTGCCTGTCGCTCAACCAACTCTCTGGCTGTGTCTCACTCTGTCAAATAAATAAATAAAATCTTT
>PITA01002840.1:0-41057 GCA_004023965.1 Spilogale gracilis | reverse complement strand
ATAACTGAGTTCAAGACTTGCAGCATCCTTCTGTCGCTTTCTGAATAAACTAAAGAACGTTACTGAACCTCTTTGGGTCTCGGTCCCCTCCTAAGAGAGAAATAATAGAATCTCTTCTCATTGCTATAATATTGATCAGCTCCGATTAGGTTATCCCAGAGTAACAACAATGCCCAAATCACAGTGGCGCACAAAATAAAGGTTTAGTGTTTGTTCACATGAAACATCCCTTATGAGTTAGCTGTAGCTCTATCCCATGAATCCTTCCAGATTCCAGGAGGAAGGAGCAAACCCTATCTGGGACATGCTAATCTCACAGCAGAGAGAAAAGAGAAATGATGAAACCATGAGGCAGCTCTTCCAGCCGCTGTGCTCTTCTCTATGTATATTTAAGTATTTTTAAGAATATACAAAAGGATAGATAAGAAATGTGTCCCCTAATAATGTGAGAAGACTAAGGGTATACGGGAAATGGGGGAGCTCTCTCCCCTGCATGCACACTGCAAAGAGAACCTACCAAGCCACCAAGTGATCTGTTATAACAAGGCAGTGTGTTAGCCTATTTCAGCGCAGATTCACATTAATTGTGAAATAAATCCTCATGTCCCATGCGGGGCTGACCTCAATGACAGAACATATGGACAGTGACTGCCATGGTAAGTTAAAGGCACTTGGTAAATTATAAGCACTATTCTCAGCAATATTTTGAGATGGATTCCAGTGTCCCCAATTCCGAGAAACTCTCAGAAAACCAAGGCTCTGAGAACTGATGCAGTTTGCCCAAGGTCCCACAGCAAGTTAGTAGAGGGACAGAATGCAAAACAGACCTGTCCTAACCAGATGAAGAGCTGAGCACAAATATTCACAGCAGCAATATTATAATAGTCAAAAAGTGGAAACAGCCCAAATGTCCATCAACTGATGAACAGCTAAACAAAATATATTTTATACATGTGTGTATATACACACACGTATGTATATATGTATTCAATAGAATATTATATTATTCAGCCAAAACAAGGAATGGAGAACTGATGAATGCTACAACACAGATGAACTTTGAAAACGTGCAAAACTAAAGAAGCCACATGAACCATGAAACACGACACAGTCTATGACTACTTATATGAAATATCCAGAATAGGCAAATTCAAACAGATAGAAAGATTAGTGATTTCTAGGGGTAGGGGTGAGCGGAGATGGGAGAGTGAATACTACTGGGTACCAGGATTTCTTTCGGGGTGATGGAAATGTCCCACGATTGGCTGTGGTGATGACTGTACAATGGTGCCTGTGCTAACAACCACCGAGCTCTCCACATTACATAGGGAATTGTATGGTCTATGGTTACAGCTTTCTTTTTCTTTTTATATGGACCCATTTTCTTTCCCAGGCTCTGCTCTTATCCCCTATTCTACACTGACCCTCCCCCCCCACACACACACACACGAAGCCAGTAGCCTAGGGGTGGGTAAGGCTTCTGTAGGTCAGCACTGGCCTCCGACAGTGGCAGCAAAGGGCTCCAGCTGAGCAAGAGGCCAGCATGGGAAGCCTGCTGCAAAGGCCAGATGAAGCCTCTGGACCCGAGGCGTGCCATCTTCAAAGCACTCCCGTATACTCAGCCCCACAAAGGCACACGGATGATGACATGCAGTCGGCACGTGGGAGAGAGGGGAAGGAATCCCTTACTCCCAGCCCGACTACAGCAAGACTTCAGTTTGTGCCTCTGGCTCCCCACTGGCACCTGCCTCAGTCTACACATGGTCAGCCTACTTTAGTACTGGACTCAGAAGAATTAAGTAGGATCAGCTGAGACCACTTAGAACCAGCTAGAACCACTGGCCCCAGTACTCACTAGAGCAAACTCACCTTCGATGAGCTGTTCTCAGCACCAAAGGCCACTGGTGAACCATCCAAATATCATGGCTGCTGAGCAGCCAGGCCCTCTCCACACTGCTCTGCAAGTGGGAAGCTAACCAGGAGCCCTCTAAGGCTTCCCAGCCAAGAACATACCCCCACACGTGCTTAATGCACACTGGAGTCTCAGAGTCCTTCAATAAAAATGCTACCCTTTATCTTCCAACAGTTCAAATAAATGCCTCCCTTGATTTGGCCTTAGCAGAGCTACAGAGCACAGCTGAGACCCATCCTGGCCAAGGAGCCTCAGTTTCTTTCCAATCCTTCAAATGAGGGCAAGGACTGTCTGCCTGGCAGACTTGCAAAGGTGCCTGACCTTCAGCAGGCACTCCATACACTTCAGCAAACCAAAGGCAGAGCTTCCAAAGTCCAGCCCTGAGCTTCTCAAACTTCAATGTGCACATGAATCATCCAGGGATCTGCTTAAAATGCAGACTGGATTCAGCAGCTCCTAAGTGGGGTCTAGAATTCTGCATTTCTAACTCCCAGGTGAGATCCCTGCTGCTGGTCTGTGGCCCACACTTTGAGTAGCACTTTAGCCCATTCTACTCACTCTTTTTGGATTCTCCACCTTCCCTAATTGTGCAAGGAGCCTCTTTTTTTTTTTTTTTTCAAAGATTTTATTTGACAGAGAAACACAGCTAGAGGGGGAACACAAGCAGAGGAGTGAGAGAGGGAGAAGTAGGCTTCCTGAAGAGCAGGGAGCCCTATGAGGGACTCGATCCAGGGACTCCAGGATCATGACCTGAGCTGAAGGCAGAGACTTAAAGACTGAACCACCCAGGCGCCCCATATGCAAGAAGCCTCTTGAGAAGCTGACAAGAGCTATTTTCTCTTTCCTTGGAAAAGTACCTGTCAGCACATATACACACACAGTATGCTGCGTAAAATTTTGAGGCTTGGGGCACCTGGATGGCTCAGTTGGTTGGGCGTCTGCCTTTGGCTCAGGTCATGATCCCGGAGACCGAGGATCGAGTCCCACATCGGGCTCCCTGCTTGACGGGAAACCTGTTTCTCCCTCTCTCACTCCCCCTGCTTGTGTTCCCTCTCTCGCTGTGTTTCCCTCTGTCAAATAAATAAATAAAATATTTTAAAAAAAATTTTTTTTGAGGCTTGCCGTCCAGTGAAGACCCTTTCTTTTGGATAGACACACTTCAGTTCTCATTTAAAAAAAGAAAAAAAAAAAGGAAGATGCAATAGGGGACAGAGAACAAAAAAAAAAAATCCCCAGTGGAGTTAGGACTCCTGGGGTCTGGTCCTAACTCTACTACAGACTTTTATGTGTGACATCAGACAAGTTTCTACCCCTCTCTGAGCTCAGTTTTCCCACCAGGAGGGCACTGGACTACATTACAATGATAAATTGGTTTTCTCTTTTTTTGCCAACTCTGATAGCTATTGCCTAAAATACTCGTGTTAAGAATTCTTAGACTGTGTCTGGACTTGGCAGAAAAGGGTGCTGTGATGGATCGGTGATGCCTGCTATGTGTCCAAGAAAGAGGGGCCTTAAATGATTGGTGATGTCTGCCAAGGTCCCAGGCCTGGAGGCTGTGAGCTTCCTGCCAGCTATCAGCCTACTCCCTAGAGTCCCTCCAGCTGTGACATTCCATAGCTCTTTTAGAGTCATCCCAGACTGGGGAAAGAGAAGTCCGTGCTTGTCCTCAAGGGGGCAAGAAGGGATAATTCTTTAAGCCAATGACTTCTCAAGCCACTGCCCCCTTTGAGATGTGATAGCAGAATCCCGGTTCCATGGCAGAGAAGGACAGCATGCCCTTGCACTCCCATCCTTGGTTATTTTTAACTCCAAGGACAGAGGCCCAGGCAGAAGCTGAAATATAGAAGGGCTGCGGCGGGCCACCCAGCCTCTTGACGAGGGGAAGCCACCATCCTCCCATGGTTCCCAAGTTGCTGCATCATTGGCCAAGTGAGGGTAAAGCAGGCTGTCAAGGGATGGGAGAATGTTCCTCTCCTCCCATGTAAGGGAGGCTGTGCTTCTCCTCAGTGCAACCACAGACCCTCTACCAGTCCCAACCCCACCACACACTGTATGTGCTCACTGATGCACCCAGCACACTTACATGTGCTGAGCACACAGCATGGAGCAAGGTAGAAGGGGGCCCTGGTCTGCCACGCCCTTCCAGGACAGGGTGGAACGCAGACCCCAGCGTCAAAGCACAATTCTGCAGTTACAAGTGAGGGGACTACACTGTAGTCTCCTCCACATCTGTGAGCTCCTCAAGAGCTGGGATGTTCTTCTTTCTATCCCCAAACCAAACACCTAACCTGGCACAGGAGAGGGTTCCAATTTGTTGATTGAAAGTATTACATAGGAGACATTTTCTGGGGCTTGAGGATCCTATAGGAGCCTATCTCAGACTGAATGATATGCAATCATTCATTCACTGATTCACCAAGTATTTTTCTGAGCACCTTCTCTATGTCAGGGCCTGTCCTCGGCACTGGAACTAGACAGAGCATGGAACAAAATAAGGGACATAAAAAGCCCTCCTGAAGCTCCAATCTGGGAGAGGGAAGGAAACACTGAACTACCCAAATACACGAAGATATGGAAGATACTGGAGGGTGATGAGTAGAGGAACAGGTGCTCAGGAAGGCCTCATTATAATATGCAGGTAAAGACCTGAAGGAGGGAAAGGGACAACCCAGATGGATGCCTGGAAGTACAGCACTCCAAGCACACAGATCCAGAGGCAGACATATGTCAGGCCTGTCCAACAAACAAGGAGGCCAAGTGGCTGAAGCAGAATGAGCACAGGAGAGCAATACGAGGTGAACTCTGAGATGATGCGGTAGGAGAAGGACAGACTTTGGTAGACAGACACAGTTTGCACCAGACCTGGCATGGCAACAATGGATGGTGGTGGTGGTGATGGTGATGATGATGGTGATGATGTTATGTTGGTGATGATGATGGTGATAATGATGGTGGTGATGATGATGATGATGGTGATAATGAGGGTGATGATGGTGGTGATGGTGACGGTGGTGATGACGGTGGTGGTGATGGTGATCATGGTGATCATGGTGGTGATGATGGTGGTAATGACGGTGGTGATGACAGTGGTGATGATGGAGATGACGGTGATGATGACAGTGATGATGACGGTGATGACGGTGGTGATGACGGTGGTGATGTTGGTGATGATGACGGTGATGATGATGGTGGTGATGTTGGTGGTAATGATGGTGATGATGGTAGTGATGACGGTGGTGATGACGGTGGTGGTGATGACGGTAGTGGTGATGGTGGTGGTGATGGTGGTGATGATGGTGGTGATGGTGGTGGTGATGATGATGGTGGTGATGATGACGGTGGTGATGATGACGGTGGTGATGATGATGATGGTGGTGATGGTGGTGATGATGGTGGTGATGATGGTGATGATGACAGTGGTGATGATGACGGTGGTGATGATGATGATGGTGATGATGGTGGTGATGATGGTGGTGATGATGACAGTGATGTTAGAACCAGCCAGCACTCACTGGACAATGATCATATGCCAAGTGTGGGCTATACAATGAACACGAATTCATTTATTTAATCCCTACAGCCACCCATGAAAGAGGCCCTATCTTATCCCCATTTTACAGATGGAGAAGCTGAAGTTCAACAAGATTTATGCAGCTTGGAGGAAACAAGGTTGGGACAAAAATGCTGGCAGTCTGGGGGCAAAATCCTCTGTCTTCCCGAACACAGCAGCCTTGCCACACATGTACTGTGAGGACCAGCTTCTTTCCCTCCCAGAGTTCTTAAGCTTCTTGGACTCCTTTGAAAATCTGAAAGCTGTTTATCTCTATTAAAAAAATTCTGGTTTTCTCCAGAAAAAAATACAGATGTACAGTGACACAACCTACACATAATTTTAAGAGGTTCAAAGTGATAAACCTCTGGCCCTGAAAGTAAACATGTTTTACACATTAGTTGCAACAGCAAGAACTATCAGAGTTGTCCAAAAAGGGAGGAGGAGAACATGGGCTCCTGTAAGATCAGCTAAAACTACTTCTACTATTTGTCAACAGCCTACTGGGAGTGAGTCACCTGCAGATTTGCTTTATCTCACTTAAAGCTCATTTAAACCCTGTGAGATGATTGTTATTATGTGTCTTTTACAAAAGAGGAAACTGAAGCACAGAGAGGTTAAGTGACTTGCCCAAGACCAGACAGCTGGTTTCTGAGAGAGCTGGAATCTACCCCAGATCTAGCTGACCTCAGACATCAGTCTATTCCATACAGTCTCCTGGTTTCTCCAACTACACCCCTCCATAATCCCAGAGAGGGCAAGAAACTTGCTCAAGGTCTCACAGCTCAGCACATACAGAGCTGGTTCTAGGGCTGTGTTGGCCAATATAGTAGCCACTACCTACATGTGACCACTTAAATCAATTACAACTTTTAATAAAGAAGCATTTGGTTCCTCAGTTATACTAACCACACATCAAGTGCTGAAACAGCCACATGTGGTTAGTGCCTACCCATTCGGGGTAGTAAAGATACAGAACATTTCCATCATCACAGAAATTTCTGTTAGACAGCATTTGTCTACAACCCAGGTCTCTTCATCCCTGACCTAGAACGTTCCCACAGTCAGAGGCTACTAGAAATGAGATATACCTGATGAAGGAAGTAGATGGAAGGGGAGGCAGGAACAGGGCACCTGAGATTGTCCAAGAAAGCAAGTGAGCTCAGAGAAAGGCTCATAGGAGGGAAGCTGAGACCAACCTCTAATACAGGATAAAACACATGTGAGTCACTGGCTTGGGACCCATCTCACCAGCAGCAAACATGCCTGTATGTCTGATTACAGGGCCCCTCTTTTAGCTACAAGGCTTCTCATTTCCTTGTTGATGTCTGTGGTTCCTTACCAGGCGATGGGGTCTTTCATCCAGTGGAGAGAGATCAAGGTGAATGGCAAACCCCCTGAGAGAGAGAACTCAGTGCCCAAAACTCCTGCTCACCTTCCTGGGACGGTGAGGAGGCCAAGAGCAGGGGGTATTCTGCAGGCAGCCAGGGACAGCCTTGGACCCAATCAATCCAGTCAGACCTGGACTGAGGGAAGTCATGCTGTGGGCACCGGGGAGTGACTCAGGAAGGAGTGGGAGCTGCACCGAGCAGCTTCAGAGCTGCCTCTGAGCATACTCAGAGTAGATCTGAGGACCCTAACCACAGTCAGGCTGCAAACCCAACCCAGCAACCAGACCCTACACTTCACCACAAGGACTCCTTTACGCCTGCAAGAAGCTCAAAGGTTCCAGGAACTCTGAGGGTTCAAATAATATTAACAATATTGATGATGACTGCCAGTGAATGAGAGCTTTTTCACGATATCCCACATCACCTACAGCAGTGCTGGGCACACATCAAGCGTGCAATAAAAACCTCTAAATGCCGAATGTAAATGTCTCACATAATGGTAGTAATAATGATGATGATTATGACATCGATGTCTTACTCCTGTTCTGAGCGCCTATCACACACTACTCAGTCCTTCGGTGACCCCTGATTCTATGATTATGTCCATTTAAGGGATGAGGACACTGAGACACAGAGAGGTTCACTGGTTCAAGGACACAGCCAGTAGAGTAGGATAAGAAAAGAGGAAAGGCTTTAATGTAGGTCCCTCTGAATTTAAAATCTATGTGGTTTTACCTCTCAAATTAAATAAGTAATTGTGTAGACAACAAAGGGCTGTGCAAATTTCACTTTCAGCATTATTGCATTAGGATTAATGGTGAAGGTGACTCTGGGCACAAAGGAAGGACTTTCTGCCATCGAGCTGTCAGTGGAAGGAACTGCCCTGCGTGGTTAGGACTGTCCTTTACTGTCATCCAAGGGAGAATGGACAGGGGACCAAGGTAGGTCCCCAGATGGAGACTGGATCAGTACAGTAAATCCTAAGTGTGATCAAACATCAGAATCACCTGGGCAGCTTCTGAAGCAGCAGGTCCCTGGGTCCCACCTGAGAGTTATAGTTGAGTGATCTGGTTTGGAGCGCAGTGGTGTCAGGTGGAAGAGCGTGTGCACAGCAGGCTGGGAATCACAGGACTAGTGAAGGATGAATACTTTCTTTACCCAAAACTGGGATTCTAGAAGCCATAGGAGTCACTGAAGAAAGCTAGGACGTGCCCTCAAGAAGCACGCAATCACTGAGAAGTAGCAAAACCTTGCTCAGTGCCAAGCAGTACACCTGTCGCCCGAGAGTACCCTCCTCTCTGGGGGTCCTGTCTCCTCCTGCCCTTTTCACCTCCAGCATCCCGGCCTCCAGGATGGGGATGCCTCTGCCCACTCCCAGAGCTAGGGACCCCTCTTTGGGCTTCCAAAATGACAAGGTTGACATTTGTGGACAACTGTGTCTACGTCTACCCCCACCACCCGAGTCTGTGACGGGGGAAGATGGTTCACTCAGATCCGAGTGGCCAGTACCCAGGGCCTGGCCCGGGTAGGTGCTCACTGAACCTTGAGACTTGCACCACTCCATGAAGGATGGGCAGAGGAGGCAGGGAGGAGAGCCATTGCTGCAGGAAGGAAGTAATCCAGGTCACCAGGTTGGGAGGAAACAGAACCTACAAATTCTTCCTGCCACTGTTCAGAATTGGCCTGCACTATTTATAGCTCACAAGCCTTCTGCTTCTCGCACTTAAATGCGGGGCTGGGCATGGAATAAAATCCTGGGTAAGTCTGTCCGTTTTCAATTTATTTATTTATTTATCTTTTACAGGAACAAGAGCAAAAAGCAGGAACAAAAATGAGCCATGGCTCTTCTGGTGAGTGGCCTTGTGCTATCCCTGAGCCTGCCTTGGCTGGGCTGTGGTCTACAGACAGATCATACAGAGTTCTAGACCTGATCCTAGAAATCAGAGTGTCCCTGCGAAGGTCCTTCTAAGGTGATTTTTAAGTAGTGGCTTCAGTTTCCAAAACAGTATCACAACAGCATGACCCTGACTTGGTTTAAACACATTTAAGCACACATATACACACACATGCACACACACACACAACTGGAAAGAAACAGCCCCAGTGGTTAAACATTCTGCTTTTGGATGACAGAATCAGAGTCATTTTTATTTTCTTTTTGTGGGCTTTCTCTGCATATTCTCAAAATCTCCACCATGGGTGCACATGACACAGACTGAGGATGTTAGGCCCAAGGAAATTGACTCTACTATTCGCTAGGTTGTGACCTTGGGGGAATTCAGGAATACCAACAGGACTGGACAGGACTGAGGACTGTACAAGGTAACAAGCGTGAAATCTTAGCACAGAATCCAAAACATGAGATGTGCTTGGAAATGTCAGCTGGTATAGCCGTGCAAGTGTTTGTGATTAGTGAAAACACAATATTGTTTTAAAAAAAATTAAAGCGATAAGCAGTGACTCTGCCACTCCCAGCGTAGCAGAAGCCCAGTGAAGGGACTGGGCCATGGCCCGAGAGGGATCAGAGGCCCATGTCCCAAATCCATCCCAGCCAAAACCATAGCAAATCATAGCAAATCACCCTCTCAATCTCACTTTTCTGCCTTTCCAAAAGTTGGTGGTGAGGGTGGACAGTAAGTCCTGCCCCTCTTGCCAAGGGCCCAGGAAGCCTGAGAGGATGAGGGGGTCCTAGTCTCCAAGAAGGGCGGGGGCAATAGCGTCCTTCCCAACCACCCACCTCTTTCCCGGCTCTACCTCCTCCTGATGCCTCGCCCCCACAAGACATCAGTAAACCACAGGGAGTCCCCTCCCTGACTACACAGCATCATCGCCACATTCAGTAACCCCTGCTCAATGGGGTCACCCAGTTATCTGTTCTGCTCATCTTTCCTTCTCGGCTGAGGGAGGCCTCCAACTTACCTTCAAGTACCCAGCGCACTGGAGCAGGGGTCAGTAAATATGCTGCGGCATAAACAATGCTTTTAAAAATGATAAAGGACCGCACACGGCAGTGGTCAGGCTAAGAGACTCACATGCCAGGCAGGCCTGTCTGACCTTCCTGCTGAATGACCCTGGGCCAAAGAGGAGCCTAGCCTCTCTGAGCCTCAGTTTCTTCATGAATATAATGGGTAGGACAATTTTGCTCCCTCATACGCTAATGTTTCATAGGATAGTCCAGGAAAAGTGCTCAGAGAACGTAGCATATAAGAAACAAAAGAAACGTTTGCTATCAGGAGGAGGATGATTATGAAAAACATAAGATGACTTCACGACTATCTTGGGATCCCACAGTGTCAGCACTCTCCCTCTGATCTTCCCCATGGCTCCTCTCTGGTTCAGGTTCAGGGGTCCCTGCGGACTACTGGGCAAGCTGCTGTGTGTATAAAGATGCCAGATGGAGGGTGGCCCAGGGCAGAAATCCAGCCTTTCTTCCCAAACTAGCACAGGAGAAGGGGAGCCTTTTTCCGAGTCATCCCCCTACAGGAGGTACCATCCCTTCATTCAGTCCCCCAGGCTGCGTATGAGAAGTGTTCCTCCCTAGTCTGCACAAAGGTCCCGTGCAAGCCACATGTACCACAAATGGGACCATGAGAAGGGCCATCCCTCAGCTGTTCTCACTCTCAGTTCAGAGAAGGGCACAAAGACCACACCCTTCCCCGCCCCTAATATGTGGGGCCCAGGGCAAGAGTACAATAGAAGCCCTCATACTTATTCTAAATATTTAAAAGTTGTAAATTAGGCTATTGAATAAAATATGTTCTATCCTTCTATTCTGACAAATAGGCCTACATAACGACTTTGAAGGCCAGCCCAGGTTCAAATTTAGAATCCACAATGTTCCATGGCTGAATATGGAGTGAGCAGGGGGCCAGTCCTCAGCTGCACCCTGCCCCTCCCCTTCATTCCCACTCCCTCATATAAAGGGGCCCCTTTTGCACACCTGTGTTCTGTCCTCACCTACACAAAGAGCCACTCTGAAGCCATTTATCGGGACACCAGCAATGGGCAAAGTCTACCCTCGGGAGGATGGACCTAGGGAAGGGGTCTGGACAGACCCAAGAAGGAGGTCAGGGCCATTTGGATAAAAATTTCAGGGTCCCACATACCCTGAAGTGAGAGAGGGTCCAGGTGGGTATATCCCCTTCATCCATAGATTCCTCACCCAGTGAGGGGGCCAGAGAGCCGGCCCATAATGCTGCAGACCCCAAATCAGGGCCCTTCCGGCCAGGTGAAAGGGCAGTAACAGTACGGCCCACTGCTCTAGCAGCAGCCAGGGGTACACTCACCCCAGGGGTACAAGAAAACTTACCACAGCCTGACATGGCTCCAATCTTTCAGGGACTGTGGCCTGATTTTTACCAAACCCTTTCAAAAAACAACAGAGTTGCCAAATACTTGGGGATGAGGGGAACGCGTGGCTTCTCTCACCTTTTTCCCCTGTCAAAGCCCAGATTTAGGGGTCTAAGTTTCTGGGGTGGCCCCCGGTATCTGTAGGCCCAGTCCTACCCTGCACCCTTTCTGGGCCTGGAGACAAACAGACCCTACGCCCAATTTATGGCCCAAGTCCAACCTTTACCTAAAATAGTGACTTCTTTATTTTTTTTACTTTTAATTGTTTTTTAAGGCATAGACATTCACCTCTGGGGAGAAATTATGGGTTTCAAGAGTTCTTGACAAAGAGCTTCATTCCAGAAATGTAAAGCCGGCATTTTAAATTTGGTTCTTATTCACTGCTGGGAAGTATCAGAATGAAGATTACAAATTTAATAATGTAACACGGCAGGAATTGGCCCGGTCTCACCTCCAGGAGAGTAATTTGTTCCTGCCTTTAAACCAGCACTTCCCAGCCTCCAGCATCACCAGACCAGCCTGGTGACACACTCCTGACTTTTTTGTGTCTTGCGCTCTAGCCCACGCACCCAGCCCAGACACTGGAAGATCATCATCGCCACAGCCTGAGGACTCAATGCTGGAATGATCAGGCCCATTTGGGGAGAGTCACTAGAACCAAAAGGAGCCATCGCTGGGCCTCTTGGTTCCATTCTTCCCACCTGCAGACAGAGAAGTCTTTGCAAAGTGCAGATTTTGAGTCTGTGGCTTCCCTGTTAGAAACCCAGCAGGGACTCAACTGTCCAGAAGCTCAAGTCTAGGATTCTTGACTTAAAGATCTAGTATGATCCAGTCCTGATACTTTTCCAACTACATGCTGCCTTCCCTGGGCTTTCAAAACACCATGTGCCCTTCCCACCACAGGGCCTTTGCATAGTTACCAGTAAAAACATGAGCCAATATTTATAGAGCTCTAACTGTGTGTCAGGCACTATGCTAAAGGTTTGACAGGTGTCCTCACTTTAGTTTTCATTCCTACCCTGTGAAGTAGGTGGTAGAGCAAAGTGGTTAAGCCCAGATTCTGGAGTCATACAGCTGGGTTTGAATCCTGCCTCTGACTCTTACCAGCTGTGTGATCTTGGGCAACATTTAATCTCTCTGTGCCTGTTTCCTCACCTATAAAACAGGCATAGTGATAGTACCTACCTCACAGGGTTGTTGTGAAGCTTGAATAAATTAATGGAGGTGAAGTGTCGGAATGTGATGGGCAGCATGTGTTAATCACCACTAGAGAAGGAGCAGAACATGATTAAATCACATGGTCAAGGTCACACAACTACCAGTGCAAGTGTGGTCTCCAGACTCTGAAACCCTCAATTTTACCATGAAACAGCCACTGTAGAAAATTTGGAAAATACAAAAATAAATAAATAAATAAATAAAAGCACGAAGTAGAAAACAAACACACAGACTGACAGAATCCAGGATTTGAACCCCCATTCTCACAACTGACTCCCAAGTCTGTTCTCTCAGCATATGGTGTCCTATCTCACTCCCACCTCCTGTGCTTGGCGAACTCATCTACTCATCCCCAAGGTCTCAGTTTAGCTGTCCCCACCCCCTTCTCCTCCCAACCAGGACAGGTCAGTTCTCCCAGCTCCAGCCTTTCCTGGCACCCTCCAGTTGTCTTGTATGGCACTCACCACAATACTGATCAAATTATTAGTTGTTCTTTTGAGTAATCTAAAACCTAACCCCTCCCCCCACCAGACTGTAAACTCCATGAGACCAGCAAAGACTTCCAGCTCATCAGTACCTAAAACAGGTGAATAATGGTGGAAGAAAGGCAGAAGTGGAGAGGGTAGGGAGCATAGGAGGGAGGGAGGGGTTTGGGATTCAGCTCCACCCTTCCCAAGTCAATGGAGGGGGTGCAGACAGGGAATCACACCGTTCTTGATCTGGACAGCCTCTTGGTGTGGCAGTGGAAACATGAAAGAAGCTGCACTTTGTAAGATCAACTCCATGTGAGAAAAAAACAGGTGTGCTTCCTGGAGGCAAAGGCATTGGAGCCCCAGAAGAGGAGCGGGGTAGGCATTCCAGAGAAGGGAACTGAAGCAGAGGCATGGAGGTAGACAACGCAAACAAAACTGCCAAGAATAGAGCAGCCAATTTTTGCCTGAAAGTAACAAATGGCTGGAAAGCCTGGAAATATGAAATGAAATAATCTGGCCCAACCCCAAAATGTACCCATCCTGCCACCTTCTTTCCAGTACACTGTTCAAACACAGCCACGCGTGCCCCTGAGCTGGCATGAGCGATGCTGCTGGTCCTCTGTCCTGTATCCCTCACCTTTACTACTGTCAGGGACGGCTGGTTTGGCCTCCTCCCAGGAATTATACTTCCTGGCCCGAGGGCTACCGCCTGGTAGCAGGCTGCAAATTGCTGCAACAACAACTGCCCAGCCCAGCCCCATGGCCCTCAACCAATGACTGATAGGAATTGGTATAAATACACCAGCCCCTTTACCCCTAGATGGGGTCACTGAGGTACATACTCTACGCCGGGATTCTGCAAACTACAGCCCATGAGTTAAATTAGTTCACTGCTTATTATTGTAAATAAAGTTTTATTAGAACACAGCCTCACCCATCCATTTACATATTCTCTGTGGCTGCTTTCAAGCTCCAACTGTGTCACTGAGCCGTGGTAAGAGAAACCTTATGGTCCACAAAGACTAAAACATCCACTGTCTGGCTCTTCACACAGTCTCCCAGAAGTCCCCGGCAAGTCTCGACTCTGCTTGCCCTCAGTTAGGGGCAACTTGGCTGACAACACACTGTTTCCTCACACCATTACCTGACTCACTTTCTCTAATGCCTCTCCTGCAGTTTCATCCATCACCTTTGTGAACCACACAAACCATGTACAATTGCTGCAACTGTTTTGACCCCTAAAAATGGCAATTTCATGTGGTCCATCCTAACTCAAACCTTATTTCAGGACCTGCTTCTGGGGGAACCCAAGCCTGGATATCAGGGTAAATGTCCCTGTGCCCATTTGACAGGCCCTAATCTGAGACCATTCCCTGTACATACATGGCAGAAGTCACCCCTGGTTTTGAACTCCCCAAAGCCACCCCAGTGAAAGCCTTGCCAAGTCCTTGCAGTATTATTCGAATACCTACCTGCAGGGTTACCTGTGGCTTACAGCCATGGACTTGCTCATCCAAAGAGGAAAGCAAGGAAGAGGAGAATGACTTGCCCAGGGTCATTCAACTAACAACCTGGCAGATATGGGGTCTCAAATCCAGGTTTTCTTATGACAAAGTCAGGGCTCATTCCATGACAAATCAGCTACCCCTTAACCTTTCCCTTCAGGCAACCTGTGAGGGCTCTAGCCCACCTCTCTGGAAAGAGGGCCAATTTTCCACAAGGATCAGGTGAGCTTAAACAGGCAAAAATGGTCCATTAAACCTGAAGGGCTTGAACATTAAGAAAGATACCCTTCAAAGATGTACTTAGAAGCCCACTAAGAAGCATGAAATATACAAACACGTACACACACAAAAAAAAAAAAAATGAAATGCAGTACAGAATGTTGGAAAAGACCACAAGTGTTGGAGGCAGACCAGGATGTGAAGCCCTGCACTAGCCTTCACTAGCTCTAAGACTGTGGCCAAGTCAAGGGTCCATCCAGATATTGATTCTTCCAGTCCACCTACTGCAATGATCACACACACCTTGTGGGCCTGTGGAGAGGGTGATCTGAATTAGGGGTGGACAATGCTCAGCCAGAAGTCCCCAGCCCGGCCAGATCCCCTTTACCAACCAGGACACCCATCCCATAGAGGCTGTGAGTAGCTGCAGGTCCCAGCTCAGAGCTGCCCCTTCTGTGGATAACTGCTTCTATGGGAGCTGACTTGCCCAAAAAGTTATGTCCTGACCCTCAGGACTGCCCACAGCCAATGACTGATACGGGAATGCAGCAGGCCAGTCAACTCTGCAATGCCATCTGCTCCCAAGAACTTCCCCCAAATCAGGCTGAGGCTAGCCTCCAGCTGAGCACCCAGCTTTAGCTGCTCCTTTTCCTGCCTGTCTGCATGCTTCTCACAGGCCTCCCTGGAGAGCACCGCATAGCCCCTCACCTGCATAAGAGCCCACATCTCAGGCTGAGACAGCAGTGACAAAAGGAAAGAGTTCTTCCCTTTCCAGTATTCTTTTCCACTTGGAGACTCCTGGGAGAAGCCCAAGAATACTCCTTATGTTCATTCCTCCTGAGCTAGCAGCACCCACCTGATTCCCAACAGGGCCAGACTTCCCAGTGTGGGGGTCCCTCTCCCAGAACTCAGCATACCCAACAGAGGATGGGCAAAAGTGACAGATTCCTGGATCCAGATGGCTTGGGGATGGATTGGCCTGGGCCTGGGCAGGACCCAGAGGCACCTGGTCCAGTCTTGGTGTTGGGCCTGGGGCGATGAAAAGATGTTCTTGTGACATTTGCTGAGGAACTAATTAATTTCCATTATAGGCCCCAATTAGGACATATCCTCCCACCCACTCCCCAGGTGACTCCAGGGGAGCATTTCCCAGGGACACCAAGTGCTGGAGATGTGGGGTGGGGGTTGAGGGGGGACTTACAGGTGCAGATAGGTGGTCACTTGGGGTACCTCATGGGAGAGGAAAAGGCTCTGGGTGGGAAATACAGAACCATCAGTTCTATTCCTGGCTTTGCCACAGACCCCTGCAAGCCTCTGGGCAAACCACGCGATTCCCCTCTGGGCCTTGAATGAAGATGAGCAGATGACTTCAAAGGGACTCCCAGCTTGGAGGCTCTAAGACAGTAATAGCTAACACTCTCGACAGATCTTTTACTGTGTGTGGGCTCTCTATAAAGCACTTTACAAATATTCACTCATTTAATCCTCCTGATAGCTTCAGGGCAGGGAGCAGTTATTATTAACCCATTTTATAGTCATGGAAACTGAGGTTCAGAGAAGTTAACTAACTTGCTCAAGGACACACTGCGAATAAGCAGCAAAGCCAGTCTTCAAACCCAGGCCATGTGGCTGCAGAGTCTGCATCATAACCATTACCAAGCTACACAGCCTAGTCTAATCTGACTACTCTCAAACCTTCATGTGCCTGGCACAGAGCTAAACACCACCATAAGTGCCTAATAAGAATGTGCTAACTGGAAAATAAAGAAAAGGCTGGCAGCCTAAAAGACCACGATGGTGTTGAGGGTGGGCCTGGGTGGCTGAGGTGGGAGGGAAGCTGATGCTTCCTTCCCTCCAGGCTGGTGCTGTCTGGTCTGTTTACTGTAACATATCAGTAACAGCAGAAAGCCGGAAAGCGTTTGTCCTGGGTAGCAGACAGGAGGTTCAGAGGACGGAGGTGCCCAGGACGCTTTTCACTAGATACTTTTCACCCTTTTAAAATGCTACCCCACCTGCATTTATTACCTACTGCAAATATTACTTAATCTTTTCAGAAGTACTCACTGACCAGTCAGCCAAGGACCAGCCTGAGAGTAACTGCAGCGGGAGGGGATGCTTGGAGTATAAAAATGACCACAGAGGGGCTGTAGCTGAGTTGGGGAGACATCCAAAGGAGGAGATGGGGGGGTCTGCTCTGTTTTCTGGGAGACTCTAGTTGTACATAATAAACAAGCCCACTAGACCACCCTCGTTCTGCAGGTGGGAATTCTGAGGCCCAAAGACAAAGGGATGTGGCCAGTGAAGACACTGAAATTGAGTGGCTGAACAGAGATCCCTCTGACTCCTCCTGCAGCCTCTCGGGCTCCACTCAGCACACAGTGAACGCCAGTCATCCAGACCAGAGCCATGAGGCCCAACCCCGGGTGTGTGCACCCACCATCCCACCCATCCTGTACCTGGGCAGTCAACCCTGGCAGGAAAGGCAGCAGCTTCCATTTCCTGGAAACCCTATGAGTAGTACACACATTATCTCTAATTCTCACAAGGTGGGAGTTATTCACTCCATTTTGCAAAGGATGAGGATGAGCAGAACAGTTACATATCAGAGTCAAGAGACTCATCTTGAGGGGGTGGGGCGCCTGGGTGGCTCAGTCCATTAAGGGGTTAAGCCTCTGACTTTAGCTCAGGTCATGACCTCAGGGTCCTGGAATCAAGCTCTGTGGTGGGCTCCCTGCTGAACAGGGAGCCTGCTTCTCCCTCTCCCTCTGCCCCTTCCCTCCCACCCACCCCTCACTCCCCCAGCTCATGCTCTGTCAAATATAAATAAATAAAATCTTTAAAAAAAAAAAAAAAAAAAGAGCCTCAGCAAGTACACAGCAGAGTCTCAAACCCAAAGCCCATGTTCTTTTATGACCCTAAGCTACCCCTCTTGGAGGGTTTCTCATCAGTTTAGGACAAGTCCCACCTGGAAACTATGTATAAATGCCTTTGTCTTTTTTTGGTTTTGTTTTTGGGTTTTTTGGGGGGTTTTTTTGGTTTTTTTTTTCGTTTTTTTTTTTTTTTTAAGATTTTATTTATTTGACAGAGAGAAACACAGCCAGAGAGGGAACACAAGCAAGGGGAGTGAGAGAGGGAGGAGCAGGCTTCCTGCCAAGCAGGGAGCCCGATGTGGGACTCGATCCCAGGACTCTGGGATCATGACCTGAGCCGAAGGCAGTCGCTTAACCAACTGAGCCACCCAGGTGCCCCTAAATGCCTTTGTCTTCAGACTCAAGGGTTTCATGGGCCTGGGTGGCAATCTTATCACATCATAAGGTTTGTCTCCCACTGCCTCCAACCTGAGCTAAATCTCAAACCTTCCCTCGAAAATTACCCTTTTCTTAGAAACATCTAAATTAACTGACTCAGTAAATTCCCTTGGTAGTATTTCCCAGCATTTTGCCCCTTTACATCGATGAATCCTTTGATTTACTTCTTCCCAGCAGAGCCTTGTCCTCAAATGAACCTCCTGGTTTTAAGACAGCCCTGCCCTTCTCCAATTCAGGAAAGGGACTGTGTCCTGTTCCCTCTGGTAAAGACGCTAAACATGAACCCCTCAGAATCCCCAGAGCTGTCTGAGTCTGATATCCCACAAAAGGATATTAAGGCCTGATGTGTTATTCATGTCGACTCATTTATCATTTATATAGATGACTTTCAAAAGGATTTATAGGGTCCCACGCATTAAACCCGGTACAGAGTGGGCAGCATCAGAGGCTCATTTGATCTAAGACCATGTGCTGGAGATAGGAACACCTGAAGACTATTCCTAGCTCCTGAACTTGGTACCCAGTGTCCCAGCATCTAAGACACAGGTGGCCAGGAGAAATCCTAAGCCCAAAAGAACCCTTCATTTCTCTCCAGCTTTCTTCCCTAACCCAGCGGTTCTCGAGGTACGGTCACTGGACCAGCAATATAAGTATCAGCAACACTTGGGACTTGTTAGAGATAAGATGCTCGGCTTCTACTCCAAACTGAATGAGACATGTGGGTGTGGCACCCAGCAATCCATGTTTTTCACCAGCCCCTTAGGTGATTCTGACCCATTGAAACTGGCCGGAATAACCACAACGGCAGCAGCTCCCCCAAACTGAGCATCTACTATGTGCTCAGTATGGAACACACGATCTCATTCATCCCTGTAACCAAGGACACCTCCATCCCGCGTGCCCTGCCCTGGACTAGGTGAGTTCTATGCATCACATCACGTATTCCTCACAATAACCCTTTGAAGAATGCCTTCCCCGTTTTAGAGATGAGAAAATTGAGCCCCAGAGAGTGGAAGCCACTTGCTCGAAGTCACACAACTTAGAAGTGGCAGAAGCATGATGAGAATTCAGGTCTGTCAGATTCCAAAGCCATGTAGCCATGTTCTTTCCCATCCCACAACAGAAGCTCCTTGAGGTCTTTCACAGCTAGGTAAGCCTAGGGAGTTATTAAGCTGGGTCAGGTGAGATTCGAGGAGGGGAGGTGGGCAGGTGGGGGCTGGGGGGCTGCAGAAAGAGCCCTGCCCAGACGACAGTGTAAAAGGAAGCCACAGGATGCATTTAAAGGCATAGCCACCTATGTCTAAGGAATAAAACAGACAGGGGTTCAGGAGGCATGAGTTCTCAACCTCTTTCTGACTTTATACAGCCGGGGGGCCTTTTCTCTTCCCAGTTTGGACCCTGGTTTCCCCACCTGGTACTCTTTTTTTTTTTTTTTTAAAGATTTTATTTATTTATTTGACAGGGAGAAACACAGCGAGAGAGGGAACAAGCAGAGGGACTGAGAGAGGGAGAAGCAGGCCTCCCGCCGAGCAGGAAACCCAATGTGGGGCTCAATCCCGCATCTCCAGGATCATGACCTGAGCTGAAAGCAGTCGCTTAACAAACTAAGCCACCCAGGCGCCCCCCCCACCTGGTACTCTTGATTGTCTGCAAGGTTGAATGATCTGCTCCCAGCTTATGTCTCTGACCTTGTCTCCCCTCACGCATTCTCTCTAACCACACTGGTCTGTTGTCTGTTCCATAAACACCCAAACTCACACTGACCTCAGGGCCTTTGCACCAGCAGTTGCCACTGCCTGGATCACTCTACCCACTGCTGGCTCTTTGTCATTTAGGCCTCAACTCAAATGTCACCTCCTCAGTGAACATTCCCTGACCACCTCACTTATTATTATCTGCTATCTCATCAGTTGTATTTTCAGTTCACTTAACACCATCTGAAATTATTTTTAATTGCTTCCCTGTTTATTTTCTGCCTCCCCCACCACAGAACATAACTCCGTGAGTGCAGAAACCATGTCTGCCTTGTTCCCCAATATATACTCAGCACTTAAAATACTACTGGGCACTGAGCAACCAGTCAAATATTAGTTGAATAAGTAGATACCAAAGAAGAAAGCCTGGACTCAGAGGTCATAGCCCCAGATCCTTAACATGTGACCTTGGCAAACCCTTCTGCCTCTCTGAGCCTCAGCTTCCCTCCTTGCCTAATGAGGGGAAGAGGCAACTGGCCAGGGTCCCATAGCAGTTGCCCCCTCTTCACCCTCACCTGTGTCCCTGCCCAGGCACGCAGTCATCTCACTCCCCCATCGCAGAAGCTGTTAATGAAGTGCGCACTGCTAAATGCAGTTACAATTACGGGGGCTAAGAATAAGGCGCTGACATCAGCCACGTCAGTTTCCGAGTGAATCAGAAAGGGAGGAGGGAGGAAGGAGAAAATGGGAGGGGGGATGGCGCTCAGAGCTGTCAAGTGGAAATAGCACAGCGTTAAATATAATCCAGCACTGGCCTACATCGGTCTGGTGAGGCAGGTGATGGCTCAGCCCCCAGGGCCAGGGCAGACAACTGGATTCTTCAAGGAGGCCAGGCGGCCCCGTGATGGGGATCACCCAGGAAATGATGCCCAGAAAGGCAATCCAGTGGGCTGGGGTGAACTGTAGTGGGATGGTGACCCTGGAGGGGCACATATCAACCTGAACAGGACCCCACACCCCAGCCTCTGTCACTTGATGTTTTACTGGCACAAGCACAGCCCCCAGGGCCTACACAGCCCTCTCCCACCTGGAATCTGGTTTCATGCCTAGAGGCAGAGGGTGGCCTCTGGAGTCAAACACCACTGAATCACCACTGTGAAACTCAAGCGAGTCACTAGTCACTAAGGACTCCAAGCTGCCCGGCTTTTCCTTGTCCACAAAATGGGTACATCTGCAACAGTAGCTATCCCTTCTGGTTGCTATAGGATTCAGTAAGATCACAGAACGCACAGCCAAGCAACACTTTCAATCATTTTATTTTTACCATCCTGAGAGATGCTCAGACAAGGATAATTAACCCTTTTTTCTAGAAGAGGAAACTGAGGTCAGGGAAGGTTAAAGGACCTGCCTGAGGCCCCAGAGCCACAGTGGAATCCGATCCCAGCCCCACGGAGTAACCTGATGGGGGAGAGAGGAGTCTGCAAAGTGGTCACTCCAGGTGACTGCAGCTGGGGTCCTAGAGTTCTGACAGTAAGACCGTGAGAGTGTGAGTAGCCCTGGAGGGGGGTGGGGGGGCACAGATTACGGTGCAGGACGCATGTGTACCCTTGTGAACACATTCTCCAAAACTGGCACCTTTCCAACAATTCTTAAAAGAAATGTTGAAATGATGGTTGTTAAGGTCGTAATGAAAAGACATTCGAGGAGGCAAAGTAAAAGGCCCAGAGCCTGGAGAGCAGGTCAGCTGACTCAGAGGCATGCTCACACTCCAGCTCTCCTCCACACCTCCACCCCACACTCACTCAGCCTGCCGGCAAAACCAGCTCGGCCCTCAGGGCCCAGGTGGGTGGGGAGGGAGCCAGAGCAGCACCGAGGGAACAGCCGAGGCGATGGCGCCCTCCTTCTCGCTTCCCACCCAACGGAACCAGACAGGCCTTCCTGCCACTGCAAATTCCAGGGAGCCTGAGCCAGGAGTCTGGCTGCCTGGGGACAAGAAAGTGGGTGGGGGGGAGGGAGAGGGATTTAAGGAAAGAGCACTAAAGGCAAGAGGCAGATCTGCAGGGCAGTGCTCCGGGGAGTGGAGAAGTGCTGAATCTCCATGCCCCCGATATTTCTGAGATGCTTCTTTCAGAATAATTGGATTCAGATAAGGTAGTTTGGGTTCCTACTCTCACCCCACCCTGCGGCACAAACCAGGAGAACGTTGGTTCAATTCTTTACCATGCCTCGATTACCCAAATTTAGAAGAGTTCTGCCCAACTCCCCAAACTAAAGGGAATGACAGCACTTGGTGGTAAATTGGGGGAGGGGACAGAGGGAGGGACAGGAAGTGGCCTGCCCTAGAAAAGAGGGTGGGAATGGAGGCTTCAAAACCTCAGCCTCATACCTCAAGTGAACCTGATCCCAAAGGATATTTTAAGGCCCCTCCCTCACCACTGCCCCTTATCCACTCAGCCCTAGCCCCCCTCTCGGGCTGAAGTACTCCGTTCCCACCCACCCTCTTAGAAGGAGTGGAACAGCATGACCTTTTGTTTCTCAGAAAAAGCTCAGGTCAAATTTCAAGGACAAAAGTTAGCCCTTGGTCTGGGAACGAAAACTCTGCCAAATGGAGTAAATTGGGGATGGGGAGGGAGGTCCAGTGCTGTCGTTCCAGTGCCTCGGGTGCGGGCAAGAATTAGAGCTTTAATTCCCCCTACCAGGTTCCTCTGGCAAGATACTAGCTTCTCCACCCCACAATCCAGACAGCCCCCTCCATTTCCCTCTGTCCAAAAACAGAGGGAGTGGGCTTTGGTACTAGTCGGTGGGATCCATCCACCCTACCACCCCATCCACCAGATCTGGCCTGAACAGAAGAGGGCGGTGCAGTGAAGGGCTCTGCAGCCCAGAGATGTGGCCCTAACCGCTGAGAGAGGGACCGGTAGCCAGCCCTGTGTTGCCATGGCAACTTCCTCCTGTGCTGGATCGAAGCATCCTATGGGCAAATCAGAGCTGGCTGCTCCAGCTTCTCCGCCCTTCTCCCAGACCAGGGAGAATTGGATGCTGAAACCACTTGGTCAGACTCAGGGACACACACCATCCTTAATTCCAGACCCTGATGTTAACAACTCCCTTTAGCATTTGTTGGAAAGTGGAGACACCCTTGCTCCCCAGCAGTGCCCCAGTGCACCATAGCAGGGCTAGGACTGTAGATGTGATAAAAATTAACTGTTCAGGAAGAACAGGGAAACGGGAAGTTGGACTGCTCCCCACCCTCTTGTTCCACATGCAAGCCCCCCAAATCCCCATCTTTAAATCACTACCAAAAAAGAGTGCCCAACACTGCCTTAACAGCTACAACAATGCAACAAAATAGCTTCTAAAAATTATAAAGGCTAACATTTTGAGAATCCTACAGATTCTTTTTTACAGTCATCATCAAAAACAAGTCTTATTTGATAATTAGATAATAGCTAACAGGTATTGAGAGCCTACCGGGTGCCAGATACTGTACTAAGCCCTTTGCAGACCACAAACAATATAATAATCAAAAGCATGGATGTTTCAGTCAGATTGCTCAAGTTCAAATCCTAACTCCCTCACTTCCTGGCTGAGTGACCTTGACGAATACCTCTCTGTGCCTCAGTTTTCTTATCTGAAAATGGGGATGTTAAATGTTAATTTTTTAGGGTTGCTATGGGGAAAGAATTAATATATTTAAAGTACCTAGGAGGATGCCTCCGAAAGCTAATCATTTTTAAAATGTTGACCCTATGTGGTCCATGCTATTATTTTCTTTCTCATGCAGATGAAAAAGCTGAGGTCCTGAATCTAACTCCCCAATTACAGACCCAGTGCCAGCAAGGCCGAGCAATGATGACAACTACACAATAATGCCCCCAGGTCATGTCTCTCTAAAGCACCAGCATCTCTGGAAAGGGACAAAAGCAACATAAGAAATGAGTTCGGAGTGCAAAGAGATGGGAGTTGCTCCTTGGGAGGAATTCTAGGACCCTCCAGTGACCAGCATCCTGAGCCTCAGGTTGGGAGGAAAGAGCAGCTTCCTATGCCTCACAAAACGTTCAAGGCCCCCAAGCCCAATACAGGAAAGTACTCTGGCCCAGTTAAGACTAATGAGATAGGTTTCTCCTCAGTTTCTCAGGAAACCAGCTGAAGGGGCAGATAAAGCCCACAGATGGCTCTGGCTCAACCTGGGTGATGGACAAAATGCATTCCACAGGATTTGGAAGGAGCATCAAAGAGGAGGCACCTAGATGAGCCAGAAACCATCAGGGACACACCTCTGAGCCATCAGACAGCCTGGCGTTAATGGGCCAGGGAGGGATCAGGGAAGAGGAAGGTGGAACGAAGCCAGGTCTAGTAGCCCTCCTACCGAAGCAGTCTCTGTCCAGTATGTGTCAGACTATTCAAACTGCTTTTAGAAATTAGTTCAGCACGGTGCTGTTCTAAAAGAATAAATCCAAAGGGCTTTTTTAGGAGAAAATTAATGACTTTGAGAAGAACAAGAGAAATTAAGCACCAAGACAACGTTTCCTACTTCCGATTTTTCCCAGACACTCATTAGTCTCCTGGAAATGAAACTTGACTATCTCCTCCCCCTCCCAAACTCGAAGCATCCCTTAAGATGAGCAGACAATGAACACAAGATGCCCACACCACACTCTTGGCTCTCAGCCGTTCCCTGGGGCCCCCTCACCTGGGAACCATTTTCTACACAGTAAGATCTGGCTTTTTAAAAAATACTCTTTCAGACAGAAGGTTAGTAGTTTACTGGAAAGAGAATCAGAAACCTGATTTTAGTCTCAGCTCTGTGCCTATCTCACTGGGTGACCTTGGGTTACACATGCACACACACATGCACTCCGACTCGTGCATCTGAGGGCTAAAAGATTGGAGAGGATGATTTCTAGGTCTCTTCCAAGTACAACACAAGAACTGGAAGAAACTTGCTGGAAAAAAACATCAGGTGGATCTTTAAAAAAAAAAAATATGAAGTTCTCTATTCTGACTTCAGTGAAATGAGAGCAAGTTGCAACAATAACCATGGCATCTAACCCAGGACATGGAGAATGACTTAGGAGAAAAAACCCAAACCGTCCCTGTTCCTACAAACCCATGCTCCTGCCCCACCTGCCTCTTGAGACCCAAGAGGCCTGTTGAACTTCAGGAGAGCCCCTGACCATTAGGCGAAGGATGGAAGAGTCAGCTCACCTACGCTGATGGGGGTCCCTCTCACAGCCCTCATGCTAACCTGATTTCCTCCAGTGGAGGCCACTGTGTTAGACAGCCTCCCCATTCCTCCTCATCTTGCCCTGTCCAAAATAACGACTTCCCTCAGCTACATCAAGCTCTTAATGCTCTGAGCCTCACTTACTTTTTCCATAAAATGGTGATTCTGTAAAATGCCTTTGCAACAACCATCTTTACCCCCACCCCCAAGTCTAGGTCTGTCAGGAGTCTGCCTCACGTACCCCTTATTCATTCACTTAGCCAACAACTTCCGGAGAACCTTTTCCCCACCTGCATTACCTGCATCCTGCTGCAGCAGGAAGAGGTGAGGACCTATTACCCACCACTTCATCCCAAGTCTCACCAGGTAACTTGGGAGACCCGACGAGGGTCCCTGCAGGCAGGGAGTCTTAAGCAGGGCCCATAAACTCCCTAAAACTGCAGACAAAATGTTGAGGATGGTTCATATGTGTATTTTTTGAAGAGAGAGTCCGTTATTTTTATCAGGTTCTCAAAAGTGTCCATGAAGCCATTTTGCTCCTCCCTACCACAAACGCCCCTCTCCTTTTTGTCCTCTCACTGAACTCAAATACTCTCAGATGTTCAGCTTCTGTCATATCAGATTTTCAGAAAACACTTTTAACTGCATCCTGTGGCTGTGGCACTGTCATCCCATTTTACAGATGAGGATTTGAGGCTAAGGGTGACATGACTTGCCCAAGGTCACAGCTAATAAGTGAAGAAGCAAGACTGGAACCTGATTCTGATTCTCAATTTGGCACTCTGGGGGAACTCTCACCCAAACCCTTTAGTTACCCCACCTGTTGGTGGATTGGCTTCCTTACTAGAGAAACGTATCTGGAGCCCTCAGGTTCCCTCTGCCTGGTTCCCGGCCCCAAAGAGCAGGTTTCCCTACATTTCCCCGCCCCTCGGGCTCTTGCTGAGGCTGCGCGCAGGCCCAGGAGCGCGAGGTTCGGGCAGCTAGATGGTGGCCAGGTTCAGCCCACCCAGAAGGGCTATTCCAGGGAAAAGAGCACCCAAGGTCCGGGCACATTCCGGGGGAGGGGGGGTGCGCAGGTGAGGAGTTGGCGCCGCCCTACGACTCCCTCTGGGACCAGCGGGGAGAAAGGTAAGGAAAGGCCGCACCGGGCCAGTCTCCCCGCGGTCCTTCCCAGTCCAATAGGAGCCCGGAGTCTGGAGCCCCAGCCTCTGGGGTAAGGGGAAGAGAGCCAAATGAGGACGCTCAAGGCCTTGGGCGCAGGGCGGAGGGTCTTGGGCAGGGAGCCTCTGGATGCAGGCAAGACAAAGATGGAGAGGTAAGGTCTGCGCGCCACCTCCAACGGCGGGGGGCGCGTCAGAGTCCCAGGGGTGAGGCGGCCAAAGCCCCTGGGCTCGAGGTGTAGGCATGACAAGAAGGAGTCTCAGGGAGGTTCTCAGGTCGGGTCGAGGGACAAGACAGGGGCATCCAGTAGGCTCAGGTGAGTAAACAGAGCTGGTCCAGACGACCCTAAGAGCCCACCTGCGGGAAAAGAGTGAATGCAGAGGACCCAGGGGTCCCTGGGGGCGGCTGGAGGCTGGAAGGCACCACATGCTGTAGACCTTGGGGCCCCGTGGGTGGGGGCGTATCCCGAGCAGGGCTGGCGGTAGGGAGGGGAGAGTGGCCCCCTCTCGGGGCGCACCGAGTCGGGCAGGGGGCCTCAGGCCCTGGCTTCCGGGACGCCCTCCACACACATACACCCCACCCCGGGATGGGGGCGGGCCGCGCGCTTACCCGCGTCCTCGTCGTCGAAGGAGTTCATGCACGGGAAGTAGATGGCGAGCGCCTCGAAGGAGGCGGACAGGCTGAGGCGGCTCTGCGAGCGCTCCATGCCCGCGCCGGCGCCGGGCGCTTCGGCCGCGCCGGCGGCGGCGGGCGGCTTGGGCAGCTTGGCCGCCCCATTCTTGACGCGGAGTACGGCGCGCGGCGTGGTGGCGGCGGCCCGGGGCTAGGCCGGGGCTCCGCGGCGGGGCTGGCGGGCGCGGCGGGGCGGGCGGGTTGCGGGCGGCCCGGGAGCTGGCGGCGCGCGGAGCCCGAGGCGCGCTGTGCTCCCGGCGGCGGCGGCGGCAGTGGTGGCGGCGGCAGTGGTGGCGGTGGCGGCGGCGGCGGCGGAGGTGGCGGCGCAGCGCTCTGGCCCGCGGCGCCCCCAGCCGGCCGCGCGGGGCGGGCTCGGAGCAGCAGCCGCAGCCAATCGGCGCCGCCCGGGGGAGGGGGCGCCGCGCTCGGGGGCGTGGGAGCCGAGAGGATGAGGGCGGGGCCCCCTCCTCGCCGCCCCCAGCCCCGCAGGTGTGCGCGCCCAGTGGGAGCAGCGGGCCCAACGGGTGGCGCCCTTGTTCCCAGGCCGTGCCCTTCCGCTCTGTCCCGACCCCACACTCAGCCCTCAGACTCGCCCCGATGCAGGCGTCCAGTCACTGACAGGCCTCGCCCGGGGACGCAGACAGGCTCCGAAGGGACACGCTCAGAGCGACCAACGCAGGGCACTCAGCCTCCCAAACAGTGACCCTCAGATTCACACATGAACCCCTCAGAGGAGCTCAGATAGGCTCCCACACGAGTGTGTTCTCTCTGCAAGACACCTGCAGACTCACACATAACACCCGGAGAGATGCACCCACAAAGTCACTCAGTCATAGAGACACTTCCTGAACCATCCTCTGACAGTCTCCAGAGACCCACACAGGTACACACACACCTGTGGACACCCTCAGACTCTCACACAAGGTCCACAGAGGTAGATACCCCACACACTCACACTGACTCACAAGGAGACCTGCAGATGTACTCAGAGTGAAAAGCAGGGGACCCCCCCACCCCCTGCCATGCAGAGAGACCCTGAATCCCACACAAATCCACAGAGAAGTTCAGACAAGCACACACACTCATGGACCCGCACTGCTCACGGACATCCTAAAATTCACAGAGACACACACTCCAGTGACACATCTCAGATCTGCACACAGAGACACTCAGTGCTCCCCACCGCTTACTCCCTGAGCACTGATTCACTCATACACGCAAACACTAGCAAACATTGGCCGACTCCTACACAGTTACCTTCAGACCCAGACCCAGAGAGTCACACTTCAGTGGGCACACACATGCTCACACCCAGACACAGACATATAGCCTGAGTCACTCCCAGTGGTATGAGGCCCCAAGCATGGTAGAGACACACTCCACCAGGATCACACGCTCACACAGATACACCCACATATCTGCCTCCAGGGACCAACAGTCTTCAGACACACACACACACACACACACACACACACACACACACGTTCACCCCTCAGAGTCCCCAGGATGAACACAATCACAGTCAGTAACCCGAACTCCATTCTTTAACCCAGAGCCTGAGGTCCCCATCCCGCCAAGCCCCAGATGCCTAACCTCTGCCAGCTGCTCTCACACACTCTTTACAAAGCGGCCTGGGACGATTGGAAGATCCCAGAGTTTCTGTGGCACTACCCTAACAGTGTGGCCTAGAGCAAAGCCCTTTGCCTCACTGACCTGTTCCCTCTTCTGTACAATGGGGAGACCCTCTATTTAGGGTGGTTATGAGGATTAAGATAACATGTGCATTAATTTTCCATTGCTGCATAACAAACTAAGAGGCTTGACAATATCCATGTTTTAGTGGACCGTCATGTAGGTGAGAAATCTTAGTAGTTTTGACAGTGTTCTTTGCTTGGGGCCCCACAATGTATCAGCCAGACGTACTCCTGTCTGGAGGCTCTGCAGAAGAATCCTCTTGTGAGTTCATTTAGGTCATTAGCAGTTTGCAGTTTCTTGTGGCTGTGGGACGAGGCCCCTGTTTTCTCGCTGGCCTTTTGCTGGGGAGTTGCTCTTAACTCCTAGAAATGGCTCTCTGGTTCTTGCTCATGGCCTCCTCCATCTTCAAGGTCAGTATCAGGATGTCAAAAACGGAAGTCAGACGCTGTTGCTCCCTTGCCAAAAACCCTTCCATGGTCTCATTTCACTTGGGGGTAAAAATCCAAGTTGGACGTGGCGCTAAGTCCTTTGGCTCTGCTCCCTCTCTGTCCTACCTCTTACCACGCCCCTGGCTCATTCATCTCCAGACCCACTGTCCTGACCTTGCTGTTCCCTCTGGCTAAAACACGTTTCCCTCCAGAGAGCTGTGTGGTTCATTCTCACAGACCAGTGCTCAAACATCGCTTTCTTCATAAAGTCTTCCCTCACCACCCTATGTAAAGTAGCGACAGCCCTCCCTGAAAGGCCAGGTCCTCCTTACTCTGCATCACCATCTGACATATCATATGTATATGGCACTATATTTTTTTTCTTGCTTATTTGCTTATTGTCTATCTCTCCCCTTTTCCAGAGTCTAAAAGAATGCCTAGCAAAAAGCAAGTGCTCAGTAGACACTTGATTGGATGAATACCTTTCCATTAAGCTGACAAATAAAGAACAGAGGCTTTCAGAGGGGAAATGACACACTCAAGGTCACAGCGAGCAGGGAATTCCAGTGCTCTAGCCATTGCCCTGCTGGCCGCCTAAGACCATGGCAGAAGGAAGACAGGCCGGAGAGAGAGCAGCACTCCAAGATCTAGAGAAGGGACAGGACAACAGAGAGGCCAGGGAAGGCTGGCCTGGAGCTGGAGAAGGAGTCTCAGGGACCGGTGAGGCATGTCTGATTGATCAACAGTGACTAGCTTTTCCACTTAATCACCAGTCACTACCGTGGTTTTAAAGCCTGTATGGCCATTCTTTGACTGTCCTCCCATTGAACAGTAGGGTCTATGTCCCCTCCCCTTATGTCTGGGTCAACCTTAGTGACTGGCTCATAACCAGTAGAATGCAGGAAATGACATGTGTCACTTCTGAAGCTAGGTCAGAAAGTTTCCTGCAAGCTTCTTTCTGGCTCGCTTAGGTTGCACACTCTGGGGGATGCCAGTGTCCACATAAGGACCTTGACTACCCCGAGCCAAGCTTACCAGAGAGGCCACAGTGAGCCCCGCTAGCCCCCAGCCAACAACCAGCATCAAGTACCAGACATGCAAGTAAGTGATCTCAAGTGTCCAACTTTGATGCAGCGCTAGCTGACATCCGATGGCAGCTGCACGAGAGACACACAAGCAGGAGCTGCTCAACCCAGCCCTTCCCAAATTCCTGGCCCACAGCGTAAGTGGTGGTTGTTAGACACCACTAAGTCTGAGGATAATATTGTATGCCACGATAAAATCGTGACCTTCAGCAAGCAAATGAACTTCTTCCGGGCCTGTTTCTTCAGTTGTAAAATGGGGACAATGCCTCCCAGTGTGAGTGTCATCATGGAGTGAGTTATAAATGTGGAGTTCTTAGAACAGTGCCCAAACACAGTATGTGCTCTGCAAGTGTGAGCTCCTACGACTCAGGATCGGACAGCCCCATCTGTCAGAGGCAGACGTCCAGAGCTGGGAGGAATCAGAAAGGTCATCCAATGCATCCCTCTGCTGGGAGAAAGGGAAACTGAGGCCCAGAAAGTACAAGGGACTGCCTAAATCTGCATAGCCCATGGGGGCAGAGCTGCTGCCACAACAGAAGTCTCCTGACCTGGGCCAGTGCTTTTCCTACTGCGCTCCAGGTAGCCTGCTCACCTGGCAAGAAGGCAGGGGGTCTCTGGGGTGAATGCAGACAAAGCTGGCAGTGTCAAGGAGGAGAGGCAGCCAACAGAAACAGACTTGGCCTCTGGCCAGCAATATAGGCAGTGGACTCCTGGTGTGCTTTCTCCTTTCTTGGTTAGCTCATGCCTAAAATTCTCCCAGTAGGATTTGGGCCTGTAAGCTTAAATCTTTGATCCTTTGTAAATACATCATTTTCCCATGGGAAATCTAAGTTGTCCAATACTTGAGTATGAATAGTATGTTCTCAGAACAAGGTTGATGGTGGGGAGGCTCGAGATGGTGGGTGAGGGTAGTGGTGAGTCTGGTACAAGGAAGAGTGGGGAGTCAGGAGCAAACTGGTGGTGTGGGCTTCATAACCCAGGGAGCAGGAGGATGCCAAGGGCCAGACAGCTCAGTAGATTGGGAGTCAAAGAAGAACTGCCTGCCTTGAGTTTAAGTGCTGATCCTTAGTTTAGCCGTGTGATCTTGGGCAAGTCCCCTTAGGGTTCCCATCAAAAAATAAGTATAATTTGGTGCATCTGGATGGCTCAGTTGTTAAGTATCTGCCTTCGGCTCAGGTCATGATCCCGGAGTGCCGGGATCAGGCCCCACATCGGGCTTTCTACTCTGCGGGAGGCCTGCCTCTCCCTCTCTCACTCCCCCTGCTTGTGTTCCCTTTCTGGCTGTGTTTCTCCATGTCAAATAAATAAAATCTTTAAAAAAAAAAAAAAAAACTGAGTATAATTCACATTCACTTTGCCGAGTCATGATGAAGATGGGATGTAACAATAACGCCCGGCCGATCATAGATACTTAATAGACATGTTCATTGAGTAATTTGGAGTCCCCATCCAGTCTAGTCATTGTACTTAGCCCTAAACACACAGAGAGATAAAAAACAGACCTGGTCCCCGAATTCATGGAGCTCACAATCTGGCAACATTAAACAGATAAGTATGCCAATAATATTTAATTATAACATGATATAATTTTTATTGTAATAATAATTTCAATTACAATTGTGATGAGAATCATCCGAGATAGATATTAATGTGCTTTATAGTACATGTTCGTGGGGATCTGCACCTGCCAGTGTGTGAGGGAGGGCAGATCTAATCCTGCCTGAGGGAGTCTGGGAAGACTTCCCTGGGGAGGTGCTTTTTAAGTTGAAAATGGCACCTATTATGTGCGGGGCACTGTTCTTGGCCCTGAGGAGATATACATATTTATTTTTATGTATATGTATCTGTAGATAAAATAAAGTCACTGCCCTTACATTTTCATGTTAAAATAATCCCTGGGGGGCTTCTCTGGAAGGAATAGATTGGAGTCACTTCAGAGGGTTGCCTTCCTCCTTCTCTTCAGGTGAGTCCTACTTTGAACCAAAGACCACAGACTATTTCCTCCCTGGAAAGGTTGAGGAGTCTGGACAGGAATGCCTGCGGAAAGGTGAAGTGGAGGAAGGGGCACCCGGGGTCCCAAGTCTCTGGGCCTTGGCGGGAGGCAACAAAGGATGAGGCTGAGGAGGGGCCAGCAGGGCTAACCCTGAGGAAGTTCCAGAGATGACTTGAGCCGGATTAAGAGACGGACTGGACAAGTAAAGACCAGGAAGGAAAAGGAAAGACAGAGGTGCTGCCCAGTTTCAAAGCATCAAAAGAAAACAGTGCATTTGGATGGAAAGCCTCCTGTTTAATAGTTCTCCTCTAAGACAAAGCATTGAGGGCTGTGGCCCCTAAATTTTGCCTCATTAGCAAGACCCAGATGAGTGCCTTTCTAGAGAAAGGGAGAAGTGGCTAGAATAGAGCTAAACCCAGCAGGGCCTGGTTTGGAGCTTTGTCAGAGAGAGGCTGATCCTGTCTGTGTTCTGCCTACCGGTGTAGGGATGTGCACGCACGTGTGTGAGCGTACGTGTGTGTACGTGTATAAGACATCTCGGTTTATGCGTGCGTATCTCAGAAGAGATAGACATTTCTGCAGATCTGTGTCCTTGTCCGTGAATGACCTTGTCCCTAAACATGTCTTTCTTACTCCTTGTCTTTAAGTGGCTAATACATGACTAAGCTGAGGGGGATAGAGACATTAAAATCTTTTATTAACTCCAAGTCCCTAACCAACTACCTAACCATTATTTCCTTCTTCCATCCATCTATCCACCCCTCCATCCAACCACCCCACTATTCATCTCAATTGCAAGGACATTTACGAGCTATGTGGTTTCTCTCTTCGGCAATTTACTAAATTTCTGTGTATCTTAGTTTTCTCGCCTATAAAACAGGGATGATACAAATATCTACCTGAAAGTTCTGGGAGTGGGTGGGTGAATTAAGTAAAATATTGCATATAAAACACTTAGCACACTGCAGGTAAAATAGTAGATGCTTGCTGCACTAACTATCATCATCATTCTTATTGCGGTGGCCGGCATATTTCAGCAAATTCTCAATAGCACTTTACTAAGGGCTGCCCCTGAGCTAGAAGCTGGTGAGTCCTTCCCTACGGCAGAAGCCGGTAAGTGCCTCTACCACCAACTTCTTGTGTGACCTTGGATACAACCTGTGCCCTACTTGGACTCATGGAACGGAACATTCTTGCCTTACGCAGATTCCGAGCACAACTGTAATTTAAAAACTACATAGAGCTTCACATAGTTATGGAGGATGGCAGTCCTGGGTCATCTGGAGAGACAGACAGAGCTGGGACAAAGCCAAGACTTCTTACCACTGCATGGCTCAGTCTCTTGCTTTCTGCTGCTTCCTTCCTACGACTTCCAGGCTCTGTTCTCCCTCTGGGGAAGCACCTGATGTGCTCCAGGGAGCAAGTGTGGGGGAGAGGAAACAGGGAGCCAAGGGAGCAGGTACACACCTACTTCACTTCTTCACAAAGAGCATCTTCAGTTACTATTTGGTGAGGGTCATTATGGTTTAAAAAAAGAGAAGGGGCGCCTGGGTGGCTCAGTTGATTAAGCCACTGTCTTCGGCTCTGGTCATGATCCTGGAGACCCTGGATCGAGCCCCACAACGGGCTTTCTGCTCAGCGGGAAGCCTGCTTCTCCCTCTCTCAGTCCCTCTGCTTGTGTTCCCTCGCTCACTGTGTTTCTCTCTGTCAAATAAATAAATAAAATCTATTTAAAAAAAGAGAGAGAGAAAAAAAAAACATGATTTCTGCTCCGATAAACCACCACTTCAGACAAGAGACAGAGAAAAAAGGACACAAAGGGAGAAAGAGACAGAGACTAGAAAATAGAAAGGGACACAGTAACAGAGAGATGCAAGAACAAAAGAGGCAGAGGCAGAAACAAGAGAGAGGGAGAGGATCGTGGGAGCCAGGAAGATAGCGAACAAGGTCGGGCTTTATTGCAGACCCATTTGGGCTGCCCCCCAGTAAGGCTTCCCCCCTCAGATGCGGCTGCTCTCCTTGGGTCACCCTTGATAGGCATGTGCGTGCACGTGCACACACACACACATGCACGTGCACACGCATGCACACACACTTGCCCAGATTGGGTGGGGATGTAAGCAAGAAATAAAATCGTATCGTCTGAAGTTGTTGAGATTCCAAATGTGTTTGTTAAAGCGGTTCACCTAACCTAGCTAACGCCTTCCCTACTGAGTATTTGTACTTCAAAGGAGTGGAGATTGAAGTTGAGGGTAATGGAGCCTTGTCTGGACCATGAACCATGGGAATGAAGAAAGCCAGGCTGCCCAGAGAAGCAGGAGAGTGAAAAAGAAGTCTGTGCAAATGAACAGAGCCAATTAAGCTGTGAGAACAAGGAGCATGAGAGAGAAACATCACCTTTTCCATGGCTGGACATAATCTTATTGCAACCAAGAGGGAAGCTAAATTAGGACAAAGCTGCAATGGTGGATGACAGAACAGCTGAAAGAACTCAGATCCTTAATGATGTCATTGAGCCACTGAATTAACCAACCTTGGAGCTGCCCTACTTAGTGGGTTCGTGTAATTGTTCGCATATCCATCTCATCATTGTTTAATGCATTTTGCTTTGGGCTTTTGGGGGTTTTTTGTTTTTTGTTTTTGTTGGGTTTTTTGTGTTGTTGTTGTTGTTGTTGTTGTTGTTTTGGTCACCAAACATCCCGTGGATATACTTATCTGACTCTCTTTCCTTCCAGTGATTCTTTGACATTCTCCGGTCTCTTCGATATGTTTTATTGGATACCAAGTAAAGTCAGCCTCAGCCAGAGATTCTCTAAGCCATATCTAAATGTTGACTTTCTTGACAGGTGTCTTTGTTTCTGATTTGGGAGGAAAAGGAACAGACAGGAAGGAGGAACATGAGTGCAGGTCCTGGACCATGGCAGAAACATGTGGGAGAAGAGTAAGGTCATGACAGCCATCTCCCAACCTTGTACCTTGGAACCTGCTGACTCATGCATGCATCACAAAGCCTTCAAAGAGTAAGTATTTACTGAGCACTTCCTTTGAGCCAGACACCATTCTAGGTCCTGGGAAGTACAGAAAACAATTCTCAAACAGACAAAACTTTCTGTCCTCGTGAAACTGATATTCTAATGAGTAGAAACAGAATAAAGAAGAGAAATAAGCAAGAAAAAAAAAACTACAGTGTTTGGATGGTAGTAAGTGTTGTTGAAAAACGTATATGAAATAGAGAAGCATAATTGGGAGTATCCAGAGGGAGACTGATAATGTCATGCAGGATGGTCAGGGAAGGCATCATGAGAAAGTGACATTTGAGGAAAGGCCTGAAGAGGTGACTCATGCAGACAACTAAAGAAAGAATGTTCCAGGCAGAGGAAACAGTAGGTGCAAAAGCCCTGTGCTGGGGAGAAGGCAAGGATGCCAGTGTGACTGATGTGGTTGAATGAAAAGGAAGGTGGAACACATGTGGTCACACAGGTGCTAATGGGCAGGAGTGGCAGGTGGTATGGGTCTTCCAGATTTGTGCAATTATCATCAGCCACAAACATTATTATTTTGTTGCTATTTCTTAAATTGACTTACTTTTTGTTTAGATACATTTATTTGAGATGAAAATTTTATAACACTACTATAAATGAAGAACCCAGTATCACTTGCCATAAATAGAAAGTAATCAGATAAGTAAATAGGACAAAACTGAAACATTAAGTTATAGGGAGCTACTGTAGGCTGCAGAAGGCTAGGGTCTGAAGCCAGAGATCTCTTTGATAAAAGGCTGATTAATGGTCTTCAAGAAGTTATAAGGCACAGCAACATCAAGTGAAGACTTTGTCCATGAAACAGAGACTCTCTACGTTAGGTAGTGTGGCACTGCTTAACAGCATCCCACTAAGTGGGATGATCAACCATTCTGGTTTCCTTGAGATGGAGGAGTTCCCAGGATGTTTTTTCAGGGCTATACCTGAGATGGCTCTTGACATCCTTGGCCCAGGGGTCCCCATCCCATTTCTTAGTCTCACACTGTCTTGTTTCAGCTTCTTGTTCTCTAGGTTGCCCTTTTCGTTGGCTGACTCCAAGATGATCCTTGCACCCTGGGTCCATGCCTGTGCACCGAGTACCCACGAACACCCTTGAGTGTGGGTGCAACCTGTGATAGGAGACCAAAGTGATGGGATGTCACGCCCATGATTAGATCACATTCAGTGGTGACATCCACATTGCTACTGTACTCTCTCCCCTGCCCTTCTCCATTTGCATGCTTGATGAAGCAAGGGGTCATGTCAGGCAGGCCCAAGGGCAACCTTTGGCCAACAGTCCACTAAGAACAATGACCCCCCAATCCAAAAGCCTAGAGGAATCGAATATTGCCAACAACCATGTGAGCTTGAGGGTAGACTCTTCTCTCGTTGAGCCTTCAGATGAGACCACAGCCCAGGCCAACACCTAGACTGCAGCCTCCCAAGAGACCCTGAAGCAGAAATCCTAGCAGAACTTTGCCCAGACTCCTGATCCACAGAAACCATGAGTTAATAAACACGTGTGTGTGTGTGTGTGTGTGTGTGTGTGTGTGTGTAAGTCCTTATGTACATGGTAATTTGATACTCAGCAATACATGACTAAGACATTCTTTCTGTCCCAGTGCTTCTCCAGGCCCTGCCCATTTGGATGGCTCCTTTATGTACCCTTTAGACTTGAAGCTATTACATTTGACCTTCAAGGAACCCTTCCCATCTCATTCTCACTGCACCCAGCTGAGGCTGATAGTGACTTGAGGTTCCTGGTGGTAAACAGAGAGCCCTATACTTGGGGGATCTTCACTCCCAGCCTGACAAACAGGACAGTGACGAAAGATTAAGGCTGGGAGATGGTGGAGTCCTGGCCACTGGGCATCTGAAGACTGGCAAGCTGCCTGTAGAGGTAGGACTGGGTCAGGGCTGGGACTCTGACCACTTCTTCCAGACCACACCCCTAGGCTACAGAGTCTCTGGGAGACACTGTCAGACCCTCTATTCTCTAGATTTTGTCCTTCCCCTCCCTGCTTCTGAGCTTCTTGCCCATTTCTTAGTTTCCCATCCTGATAGTTTTGTGCCTCGTTCTGTCTTCGCAACCTAGTTCCTTCCACTTGACAAATCATCTGGATAGCCTGCTCAATTTTCAAATTAAAATAAATGAATTTTATTACAAAAATAACTTGCACATTTTAGGAAATTGTGGGAAGAAAATAAGCACAACAGCAAAATTGAAAATCATCCTCATCACACTACCCAGAGACAGCCACTGTTAAACTTGATGTGTTTTCTCCTTTCCCCCCACCTTGACTATGTTTCATATAAGTGCTTTTTTAGTGGCCTCACACTGTAAGTAGTTTCATGGTCTGTGGTCTGCTTTTTTCCACTTAGTTTCCTATCATGAACATTTCCCCACAGCAATAAATATACCTCTACGTCACTCTTTTAAATTACTGAATAACATTTCATATGTTTTAATGTTTTTTCTCTCATGTTAAAATTTAAAGAAATACTCTCTGCAGTTCAGTTGTTGGACATACACTTAAGGGCTTCTCTAGACATAGAAGCACGGGTCAAAAAGATGCCTGTTTTGGAAGCTTGTAATAAGTATTGACAAATCTCCCTGAACAATATTGGCCCACTCCTTACTCTGCAGAAACATATAACATTATTGCCCCTTCTCTCAAACTAGCTATTCTCTTTGTGATTCTTTTTGTTGTTTGTCTTCACAGTCCCATGACTGCATACCTCCCACTCCCCTCCACCACCAGGAACCCACTCACATATCAGATGTGTAAGCATCGACAATCCACCCTCAAAACCTTTGTTTCTAAATATACGTATATATCCCCAAACAATATATGGTATTGCTTTGGGAAGCCATTTCTAAAACCTCATGTAAATGCTACTGTGCTTTGTATTACATTCTATTCTCCCTTTTTGTTCAATCAATATGGGCGTTTTGTTTTTGATTTTTACTGAGAGCTATGCTAACTTATGTAACTCAAATTCGTTTAACAGCTGTTTGATTTTTGGGCGCCTGAGTGGTTCAGTTGGTTGAATGACTATCTTCAACTCAGGGCATGATCCTGGCGTCCTGGGGTCAAGTCCCACATTGGGCTCCCTGCTCAGCAGGGGGTCTGCTTCTCCCTCTGACCTTCCCCCCTCATGCTCATTCTCTCTCTCAAATAAATAAATAAAATCTTTTAAAAAAACAACAATTTAATTTTTGTCTTCGTTTTTGAGATTCATTTTCAGCCTGATGGAACTTGTTGCCATCACGTTGCTGTTAATAAACAACACTGGGAGGAACATCTTCATACCTGTCTCTTTATCTCTACTAGAGTTTCTTTTTTTTTTTTTTAAGATTTTATTTATTTATTTGACAGAAAGAGAGAGAGCACAAGCAGGGGGAGCATCAGAGAGAGGAAAAAGCAGGTTCCCCACTACGTGGGGAGCCCGATGTGGGGCTCAATCCCAGGACCTGGGGATCATGGCCTGAGCCAAAGGCAGACGCTTAACCAACTTAGCCACCTGGGTGCCCCAATCTCTGCTAGAGTTTTTAAGCAGAAGTGGCTTTGTTGGGACTGTTGGGTGGCAGGGCTAGCGTGTCTTTCCAGCTCTTTTGACTATGAGGCATCATAAGAAATACATTTTTTACATCAGAATCTGGCAAGACTGCCTCCATGAACACAAGTGAAACAAAAGTTTTGTGAAATAGTGCTTATCCTTCTCATAAGAAAAACATTCTGGTGTGTTTTATTCTATTTAACTCAATTTCCTTTTTTAAACATTGATCACAACTTGCTAACCTAATTTTATAACCTGTTAATGGCCCATGACTCACAGTTTGAAAAATAATAGATAAAATGTATTCAGTTTCATGAAATAACTTCAGAGGGGCTATACTAATTTACAATGCATTAGGTTCTCATCTCCCTACATCCTGGCCAGCACTGGATGGGGGGAGGGGCTTGTCTGATGAACCTAAAGCAGAATGTCACTGTTTTGATTTTTCTTTCTCCGATTTCTACTAAGTTGTTTTTCTTCATATGTTTATTCACTACTTGAGTTCTTCAGAAAGTGAGTTTGCCTATTTTTCTCATGGATTGCTAGATTTTTTTCTTACTGATTTGCTAAGTTTCTTATATAATGGAGATTTTAATTTTTTATCATTTGTTATTGTACATATGCTACAAATACCTTTTCCTGGACTATTAGTCAGTCTTAATTTTGTGATGTCATTTATTGAGTAGAAATCCACCAGTTATTTCCTTTATGGTTTTGTATCTTATTGAAGAAATTCTTCTCTAACTCAATATCATAAAGCTTTGCCTTCAATTTTTTATAGCTCCTTAAACCATCTGAAATTTGTCTTTACATGGCATGAGATAGGATGTTATTTTTTTTCTTCCATATGGTGGAATCACTTTCCTAACACTATTAAAATAATCCGTCCTCTCCCTACTGTTCTATGTTGCCCCCTTTATCACATATCAAATATCCACATGCATGGGTCTCTTTCTGGATTCTGTTCTGTTGGTCTGTAGTGCTTACACTTCAAAAAATTAGACTTTATAATATGTCTTAATATCTGATAGGGTAAGAACCCCTCCTTTGCTTTTATTTTTGAGACTACTTATCTTAGCTGCTCATGGGAATTTATTCTTCCATACAAATTTTAGAATTGGTTCATCCAATTTCTCTCTCCAAATATTAGTTAAAATTATATGAGTTGACATCATAACAATGCTGTGCCTTTCCTTTCACAAACATATCTCATTTTCCAAGAAATAAACCTCTCCTTTATGTGAGCTTTCTCTGACATGCTTGGCTAAGTTAATTTCTAGGTAATTCATTTTCTTTCCTTCTCTTACTCTCTTTTTTAATATTCTCTAGTTCAAGCAGTGGGAATGGTATCTTCTTTCAGGACAGCCAAGTTTTTTAAACACTTCCTTTCATGACCCTGTATCCTGGGTCACCTCTTTGGAAAGGAATGACCCCCAAAGATCTCAGAAACCCAGGCCCCTACCAGGACCAGGCAGAACCAGGAAAGCAATCCTCAGATGGGCAGTTGCCAAGAGTTCAAATCTGGCAGAAGTGCTGGGCATCTCTGAGGCTCTAAAACAACTTTGTCTATAAAATGAGATGGAAAGAATTATACTGACCTGGATTCCTTTCAAGGAAACACTTGTTTGAAGGGGATGCTTAAACTGCTTGGGTATTGGTGAAGGGAAAAGATGATTTGCACTGTTGAACTGCCTTCTAAGGAAGACGGTTCTGCTCACCTGCAGGACGTTAGTCTCATCAAGCCAGTTATGCAAGTTCGGGGCCAGAGCTGAATTGTTTGTTGCCACAAGGATTCCCACAAGGGAAGCCAGCTCTTTTCTTATGCCTCACCCAGCCTCCCTTCTAAGCAAATGTTGAGCCAACATGCCTTTAACAGGAAAAAGAGATACTGGATTATTAGCTGCTCTGGGCACTATGCATCTCAGGCTGGCAAGTCATGGGATAGTGAGAGAGCAAGGGGTCCTGAGAAGAATGAAGCAGAAGCCCAAATCTAAAGGCACCAGGAAATCAGGCAGACCACCAAGGTAGGAACTTGGAAATGAGGACCATGGCCAAAATCCCAGCACAGGAACTGCAGCCCATATGGGGTGGAACAGGACTTCTTAAATCAGGTAATAGTCCAGTTATGGAAACACCAGTACATGTCCCAAGAAAAAAATAACAAAAGACCTGACAGGGCAAATCTCCAAATGAAGAAAAACAAAGGGCCAATATAAGAAAAATGGCCAATCTCACTAGAAAGCAAAACATCAATTAAGGGATTTTACCCTCCTATCTGACTAGGCAAGATATCTTCTTTTCTTTTTCCTTCTCGTTTTTGCTTGCTCCCTCCCTCTCTGCTTTATGGTGATACTGATTGTTGAGAGACAGTGGTGGAAGGGCGCTCTCATGCGCAGCTGGTAGTTCTGTGAATTGGCACAGCTTATCTGGAGGGCAATTTGGCAGACTGCATGAAAAACCCTAAAGACAAGCACTCTTTGATCCAGTAATTCTACTTCTAGGAATTTTTCTTAAGGAAATAATTAGAACTGAACACAAAGATGAATAATAGCAGCTTAACATTTACTCGGTGCCAGGCAATATACTAAGCTCTTT